>APFE031645213.1:31650-96467 GCA_000404065.3 Pinus taeda
TCAGTTCCAGCAGATTCCACAACAGAAGCAGAATACGTGGCAGCAGCTGAAGCAATGAAAGAAATTGTGTGGCTCAAGAAAATTCTTGAAGATTTGCAGGTAAAACAAGTACAATCAACTCCACTCATGATTGACAACACCTCTTCAATAAATTTGGCCAAGAACCCAAAGTTCCATGATCGTACAAAGAACATCAATACTAAATATCATCTAATCCGACATCATGTTGAGGCCAAAACAATCCATCTCCGTCATTGTTCCACAAATGAGCAAATTGTAGATATCTTCACCAAAGCGCTTGGAAGAGAAAAGCTTGAAAGATTCAGAACGATGCTTGGACTCACCAACATCCCTTCAGATTAAGGGGGAGAATGTTGACACCTAATCCTCAGCGATTGGGAGAATTTGAATGTGAACAGTCATTAAGAAGATGAACTGAGCGGTCACATTCATGTATATAACAAACAACTACCTAATGGAATAAACGAATCAGTTTTTCTGGAGTTACTCCTGGCCTGACAAAATGGACGTGTTGCAGCTGAAGAATAACATTATTCCTAAAGGATTGATACTTTTAGAAGAACTCTTTGATCAAAATGATGTAGTCCGCAAGCCAACATGGTAGCCAATAGAGAAGGGTGTGGAAGAGGTCAATATCGAAACAATTGCTAATCCTAAAATGGTAAAACTATCTAAAGCATTGCCACAAAAGATCAAAAACAAATATATCAGTTTGTTGTCTTCATTTGCAGATGTGTTTTCTTTGGACTATTCTGACTTAAATACATATGATACCAATATAATTTAGCACACTATACCCATTAAGCCCAATCAAAAACCTTTCAGGCAGAAGTTGAGAAGGCTAAATCCTAAGTTGCTGCCATCAATTGAAAAGGAGATAAACAGGTTATACAAATCAGGAATCATTTTTCCCATCAGATTTTTGGATTGGATCTCTAATTTGGTGCTCGTACGAAAGAAGACAGGTGAGATTCACTTGTACATTGATTTTAGAAATCTCAATAAAGTTTCGTTGAAATATAACTATCCACTGCCCAAAATGGACCATATACTTCAGCGAGTAGTGGGAGCATCTCGTATGTCACTACTTGATGGTTATTCTAGATATAGCCAAGTTTTTGTCCATGAAGATGATTGAGACAAGACAGCGTTAACCACTCCATGGTGAACTTTTCATTACGCTAAAATTCCTTTCCATTTGAAGAACGCAGGTGCCACATTTCAGCGTGCAATGGATTTAGCTTTCACAAATGAGAAGGACGTATTTTTGGTTGTGTACCTAGATGATCTGATGGCCTATCACTGAATCCGAAAAAGATATTGTTCGCCATGGAGGAAGGCAAACTGCTCGGGCACATTATCTCAAAAGATGGCATTCGTATTGACCCAGCATGTGTAAAAGCGATTCAGCAAATCGATCTGCCCTAGAATAAGAAAGAGATTCAATCTTTCAATGGTAAAATGAATTTTCTATGCCGCTTTGTATCTAATCTTGCTGAACACTTAAGAGAGATTACAAACATTCTTAAGAAGGAAAACCAAGTGAAATGGATGGAGGAGGCTATAAAATCTTTCAATTTAGTCAAATTGGCTCTTTCTTCAGCTCCAGTTCTAGTCAGCCCGGACTACACTCAGGATTTCATATTATTTTCATTCGCTTCAGAGCATACTATGGCGGCTATGTTATTTCAGAAAAGAGATGATAACAAAAGACCAATTTCTTTCTTCAGCCGAGCCATAAGAGATGCAACCTTAAAATACAACATCATTGAGAAGCAAGCCCTTGCACTTGTGAAATCATTGAAAGATTTTTGGGTATATATTGTGCATTCTCGTATTTTGGCTTATGTTCCTAATGCTGCTATCAAAGATGTTTTACTACAGACAAATCCAGAAGGAAGACAAGGCAAGTGGATTGCAACTTCGTTGGAATATGATGTGGAAATAAAGTCCACAAATCTTGTTAAAGGACAAGGATTGGAAAAGTTAAATGGCCCAATAAAACTTGTATGCCTTACACATAAATCTGATCGCTGCTATGTCCGATGTGAATGAGGAAGGATCGTCAATTCAGGTATTTGAAATGTTTGCTCTTTGTCCGTGGTATTTAGATATCATATATGTGCTTAAAAATTTGTCACCACCACCCGACATGACTATAAACAAAGCTAGAACTCTCAAGTTGAAGGCTACCAAGTTTTGCATTCTAAATTTTGCACTTTATTGGAAAGATCCAGGTGGCGTTCTATTAAATTTTTTGGTGGAAAAAGAAGAAAAGAAGGTCATGGAGGATTTCCACGAGGGAGACTGTGGTGGTCACCTTTTTTGGAAATCAACAGCAAATAAAGTCGTGAGAGTGGGATACTATTGGCCAACATTGTTTGCTAATGTATATAAGGTGGTCAAGAGCTATCATAAGTGTTATATTTTCAAAGGAAGGCTGAAATTACAGCCTTTGCCACTTAAGCCCATTGAGGTGAGTGCTCCTTTTCAGCAATGGGGGTTGGATTTCATTGGTG
The DNA here is from genome assembly GCA_000404065.3 of Pinus taeda. Classification (NCBI taxonomy): domain Eukaryota; kingdom Viridiplantae; phylum Streptophyta; class Pinopsida; order Pinales; family Pinaceae; genus Pinus; species Pinus taeda. Next base: position 34,191 of record APFE031645213.1, read on the forward strand.
AAATTCATCCCGCTTCTTCCGGTAAACATAGATGGATGCTCACAGCGACAGATTATTTTACGAAATGGATCGAAGAAATTCCCACCAAACAAGCTACAGATGCAATAATTATTTCATTCCTTGAAAATAACATCCTGTCTCGCTTTGGTTGCCCAAATAAGTTAATCACCGATAACGCAATAGCTGTCAAATCAAAAAGGATGGTAGAGTTTTCTCATAAATATCACATCATTTTGGGACACTCAACTGTCTATCATCCACAAGGCAATGGATTGGTGGAGTCTTCCAATAAGTCATTGGTCAACATCATTAAGAAGTTGTTGGAGATAAACAAGAAGAGCTGGAATAAGAGGTTGGTCAATGCACTTTGGGAAGATCGGGTCAGTCAGAAGAAATCCATTGATACGTCCCCTTTTGAGCTTGTTTATGGAGTTGATACAGTGTTTCCTACCTCTCTCGCAGCCCTCGTAGTCAAACTTCTTCAGGAGGCCAACAGTGAAGAAGATCCTATCCATTGAAGTTTGAACCAAATGGTCCACTTGTAGCAAACCAGAGAAGAAGTCTTCCAGAACACGTCCAAGTTGCAGGAGAAGATTAAGAAAATTTATGACAGAAAAGAAAAGGCGGACAAATTTCAGTTGGATGATGTGGTGCTAAAGTAGGATTCTAGGAATGAGGAAAAGGGTAAACATGGTAAGTTCGAGAATCTCTGGAAAGGTCCCTTCAAGATTGCAGCATATTGGGGTCAGAACGCCTTTCTTCTAAAGGAAATGAATGGGGAAGATTGTCCAGGAGGGCCGATCAATGATCGGTTGCTCAAGAGCTACCATTTATGAGTTGTTGATGTTGCTTCCACTGTCACTATAAATACCATTTTATTTCAGTTTGGTTAGAGTTTGTGAAGTTAGTCTTCAAGTCATTTCAATATCAAATTTGAGTCAATTTTTTGGTCATTGTAGTTTCATAATTGAGTCAGAGTCTTGTGTTGTTTGTCGAAATAATGACTCCATAGCCCAATGGACAAAGGCACTGTCTAGATCTTCCATAGATCTACTGCTCTTGGCACCTCCGAGGAGCTACCAGCCCCCATTGGAGCCAATGTTAGAGTCAGTCTTGTCAGTCCTCCGTTAGAGATCAAAACTCATTCTGCATTTCATTTTTAGGAGTCTCGCTCTATTCACTTAGCTGCATTTCGCTAGGGGCATGTAATAATCTAATGGAAAGGGTCTTGTTAGTCATTTTGCCTCATGTCTAGCACCTGTTGGCTTAGGTCTTTTCATCAATGTTCACTAAAGTCCATGACAGTCAATGTTTGATGTTTTAAAGGACAAGAGTCATTTTCAATCATTAGGTCTAGGGATTAGTCAATTTGGTCTTCAACCATGTCCAATAAAGCCATGTAGGCTAGAGGGAGGCCCTTACAAAGCTATGATTTAAATATTTTCATTGTCGTGTTGACAAATTACAACTATTCTTCAAAACTTTGTTTTGAAGAAAAGTCAAACAGTGTGTCATTTGTGATAATTTTCAAAAAAGTTTCCAGTTTATCTCTTTAGGCACAGTCATGGTTTCCTTGTCAAATGCCATGCCATGCAACCCCTGCAAAAAGTTCCAAAAATTTTATCATCTTATCTAAAAATTCAAATGGAAAAGTGAAATACAAAGTTGCATTAAATCAGGAAAAAGTGCCAAAACAAAACATTACCAAAGTGGGTTTTGAAGAAACAAAAATCAAAACCATGACTCCAAATGTCTTTATATATAACTTCCACAAGGAACAATGTCATTTTGCACACCAAGGATAGAGAGAAAGCATTTCAAGGTGATTGTGAGAGAAAGCTCGCGTTTTGAGTGAGGTTGGAGGTGTTTTCATAGGTGCAGTGCACGAGGGGCGCGGCGCACAGAGGGAGCGTGGCACACTGGGCGTTACCACACAGTGTTAAAATAACATAGGCATGGTGCACACAAACAGCATGGCGCACTGGACATGCTACGCGGTGCACACCCATAAAGGCCCAGTTTTGCTCTAAATTTGCAACCAATCACCTTCAAACCCTTGAAATTGCTGGAAAGGGTCGACATCTCGGTTGCTCATCCAATTTTGTGAATATGATGATGGTTTATGGCCGTTTATAGTTGCAATAAAAACTCTTAAACCCTACCAGTTGAAGTCATCAAAACCATTACTCTTAGGGTTGAAAATTTGTTGTGTTGATGCCAAGGTTCCTCCCACCTTTCATCTTTCCCTTCTTTCATCGTTCCCTTCCCCCCTATTCTATTTTTCCTTATTTTTCCCTACCCTAAAACGTTACTAACTCCTATTCCCTATCCCCTCCACTCATTTGTCAAATCTAAAACCCCAAAATCCTACCTTATAAAATCCTCAAACCCTCCTACATGTCCCTAAACAAAATTTCTCCCCATAACCCCTAATCCCATCATATTATTCCCCTTCCTAATAGTCCCTTTTGCATTGTTCCATTGGTGGCAGAGTTCATAACAACACATAATTTCATACCTCATCAAAGGGCAGTCCAAGCATAGTCCATATACAACGGTCATGGCATCTGAGCATTCATCGGAGTATGAAATGGAAACCCAAAGTGATTCATCGTTGAAAGAACAGGCTCCCCAGAGACATCATAAAAGTGGCAGACATGTTAGAGATGAACCAACCACCCTGAAAGAATTGCAGGCATGCCCTCTTGCTATGTGATGTTTCCAACATATGTCATGCTTTTAGTATTGTCAAAAGGTGGCTAGTGTTCAAGTTCATCATGAGTTGGCCCGTCTTTTTGTGCTTCACTTACATGGAGATCACACTATCTTAGCCGATGTCACCTTCACACTGACACCTGAAACTGTCTCATTAGCAACCAACATACCAAATGTTGGAGAACCATGGCGCAAGAAACAGAAGGTTGATCGACAGTATTATGAGCCATACATTAAGGCCAGTTTCTTGAGGTAGCTTAAAATATTCTTTCCATTACGATATCTGAAAGATGAATATGCTCCACTAATGAAGTTGATCATGAAATATTTCAGCTGTGAGGGGAGGTTCTCACATTTATATGCTTATCACATCAGGTTGCTCATGCATTTTACTAGGGTATGGATGATGAACATCCCATATTTCATTTGCAGGAACATAGAGACGATGAACACCTTCATGCAGCACAAAACCCCTCAGCAACAACTTAACAGTGTTTATCATTTTTCTCTTATTAAGATTTTGGTGGTTCATCAGCTGGGATTACAGGGCATTACTTGGGATGATTTCATCTCCCGACCTCTTCAGCACTTCATAGGTATTATTAAAGGTTGAAGATGAGATAGGTAGTCCCTCTCATCAATATGAGGACCATGAGAACGCGACTATGCCAGTATTCATCACCTATCAGAGAGGCAGTAGACATTTGTTCACAGCTATAAAGCGAATGTCATCTCCACCCGAGGTGGAAGGGGCATCGCTTCCGACATTGGCAACATAGGAACACGACAGGGGAAAGAGGCCCATGTATGATGAGGGGCCATCAAGTGAATGAGAGGCTGACTTCATCCTCATTCATGATGATGATACAGATGTGGATAGTGCCAAAATTAGGAGGATCATCCAGGAGAAGAAAACGGAGATCCAAGCCTTGTTTCTCAATTTGGAGAGGGCTAAATGGATTATCAAGTACTTGGAGCAGAGGAATAAATAGCCGGAAGACCAGCAGGAGATCATAGAGCTACAAAACATCTGCGAGAATCGCCAATCTACCCAACATAGGAGGATTGAGCTCACTCCATTAGAGCAAGAGATTAACAATGACTGAGAGTCTTTGCTCGAGCAGATCAACATCCACCTTGAGAGGCTACTAGAGAAGGCTGACAAGGACAAAACTATATTGAGGCGGATGGTTTATCACTACAGGGCACAGAACATGAGTTCAAAGGCTTGAATAAGGAATTTGAAGGTGAAATTGAGGAGAGCGACAAAAAGACAAAAGAGGAAAAAAGAGAAATATCGGCTATGAATCTTGGCTGATGCCTCTGTGGCCTAGCATAACACTTCATAGAGAACCTCCAGCTCAAATTTCAAAAAATTTGGGGCAATTTTGGTCATTTGACAATTTTTTATGCACAAAACAAGGTTTTTCTCCCTGTGCGTCACGCCACTAGCGCGGCGCTTATGATTGGTAGCTCCAAATCATGCAAGGTTTATATTTTTAGATTTAGCATGAAAAATCATGACTGATGGTGGATGGCCAAGAAGTTTTGGCAAGTTTTGAGTCCCCAGGAGGTCAAAAACATTCAAACAATGACCTCTCTGCCCCTATTTTGACACACCGGAAGCAGTATTGGGAGGTTTAAGTTTTGGAGGGGTAAATGAGTACCAAATTCAGAAATTCCACTTGGGTTAGAAAGTAGACAAGTAGGGCTTACTAACAAGTAGACGTGGGCACAATTTGGACTTCAGAAACTACCTTAAAATTGCCTACAAAGTGGCACGACGCATATAGTTTTGGGCGCGGCGCATAGAGACCCAAAGGCGAAAAATCACTTTCGCTTCATGACATTCCGATTCGCGACTTTCTCCAAGTGGGCCTGATCATTTACAATACATTTTTCTCAGCACCTAAGGCAAAGTTTAAAAAGTATTTTCACTAAAGGTTGGCTTCTATCCAAGTGGCAAAGGAAGGCGAGCGGTCAACCAAGCAGTTTGTCATTTTTGTAACGCTGCACCCGTCACTAATGGTTGGCTTTCCATTTCCAGTTTGTAATGATTTGAAAAACTCCCCAACTTTGCGTCATTCTATTTCCCAATGGAAAAGTCTATTTATTGTATATAAAACCATTTGCAAAGGGTTGGTTGTAATTTTTGGGAGACTGTGGGAGAGAAACTCAGTTACTCATTGTATATTTTGACAGAGAATTAATGAAAGGCAGCGACTCTGGTTCATGAGACTCATGTGGTGTGAGTGTAGCAAACATGTTCTCTTTTTGTTTCATATGTATTTCGTTATGCTTCACAGTTCATTCATATTCATTTCTAGTGAAATTTTTAAGTAAGATAAGGTAAAATTCATGTTTATTGCTCTGCCTTTAGGAAAGTTTCACATTTTGTGTTCTTCTTTTGTTGAAAATGATTCATGTGTTTATGACATTTTCACCCTCCTAAATAGTTTTTCCATTTCGTATTATTTCAAATTTAATTGCTAGACTTTCCACTTGTCTTGCCTCATGAAGTAATTTGTGCCTTTGTGTTAAATTCTCTGCTCATATTGTTTGTTGGTCCCATACATACCAGAAACTCGGTCATTTATCAAAAATTGCCTCTTCTATCCATATTTATCTACCTAGCCTAAAATCAATATTCACTGTAAGTCATCTTAGACAATATAGTTTATTCATTCATTGAGCATGACACGGAGAGAGCCCTCTCTTGTTCTGCTAGGGCTAGCCACCAAACTGAGCGTGGTTTTTGGTTACCCTAAATTTTGCCTACCTTCAGCCTAAGGCAGATTTAGGTGCTAACATAGTGGCGACCATACTTGGGACTGAAATTACACCCCTTGCTTCTGATAATTCTAAGCTTCCGGATGATAAGTTTATGATTTGATAGGTTGAGTGAGTTGATTGTGTCCTTTTGATTTTTCTTAATAGCACGCTGGATTCTAGAAGATATACCAAAGCTAATCCAGATCCAGATCCTCCGCATATCTACAAAAATCCCAATTTGATTAGAAGAATTCATCGTCAAGAGAGCTCTATATCTCCCATGTTCAAATCCCATTCATGCCGTGGCATTTTTGAGTATCTTGAAGAGCTAGATTTTGATGAGTAGTTTGAAATATCATTGTTCGAGACAAAATACAAAAGGGTGGTTGACTCTACTATCCCCAATCCATAGTTTCTTATAGACTTGGAAACGGAAAGGGCTAGCCGGTCAATTGATAATTACATTGTAGCATAACTTCAAATTCCAATTGTTAACCCACTACAAACTACGCACACTCCTCCAACACCTCCAAGGCCAAACCTACCAAGAGTGATGGTTGCTCGTTTTTCACCTCTTGTTTTACCTCAAGTTTTAGATTATATGCTCGCAAATTATCAAAGTAAAATCTCATTTTTTGATGGCACTACTAACAGCATTACCGTTCAGCAACATGTGGACAGAATGGCAGATTTGTGTGAACTTCACGAGATCGATGCAGAGAATGTGGCAATGAGACTCTTTGTACAGACATTTACAGGTGAAGTGAGGAAATGGTTCAGAGGTTTTCCAGCTGCACGTATCACTACCTTGGCCGACCTACAAAGACAATTTTTATGCCACTGGGAAGTGAAAAAGAATCCTTTCCAAATTCTGGCTGAATATGAGCAAATCAAACGAAACACTCATGAGTCGGTCCAAGACTACTGCATTAGATTCAATTCTGTTTATAAAGAAATTCCTGATCATCTAAGGCCACCTATGGGGCTGGCCATGGTGAAGTTTCCAGATGGTTTTGATGGTGACATGGCTTATCAATTAAGAGAGAGAGAACTGGTCACAATGGAAGACATGCATAAGATCGTGGTCAACGTTGAATAAAATCTACTAACCAAGAGTGCTAGAGCAAAGGAAGAAAAGAAGGTCACTGTAAAAGAAGAATCTTTCTTGGTAGATCAATTACTTCAGAAGGTTGAGCAGATTCTTGAAAGGGTGAAACTTGACAAACCTGAGCCACAAGTTAGAAATCCTAACTTCCGTGGCTAGCAAAAGCCACAATATAGAGTAAGACAGAGAGATCAGCGAGCCCAAGAGCGGATAGCACAGCAGCCAATACAGCCACCTTTGCAGCAAATTGTGTGCATGGATCGAAGTCATATGAGGACGGGAATATAATAGGTGAAGAAAACCACTTCTTTACTCTTGATGATTTGTCTATTTATATTATCGAGGATGCGGAGTATGTAGAAAGTTTGGTTGTACACAAAGATATAATCTTCATTCTAACAAATGACACCGTTTTGGAGGAAGAATCAGATGAGTACCAAGGAGGCTATATGAATGCTCTATCTGCCTAACAGCAGCGATACTCACTTAGAAACAGAGACGTGCCGGTTAAACCAATTCAGAAGAGGAAGGACGTTGAGGCATCAGAGAATGATTCATTAGCTACACAAAGGAAAGGAAAGGAGGCGGTTGATCTAGATAGCAACAAATCACCCTTAGTAGAAAAATCAAATCAACCAATTGCATTGAAGGAAAAGGAAAGGAAAAAAATCCCAATCAAAGAGGTAGAAAATATTCCCGCGTTTAATTTAGAGAATAAAGTTTCTAAATTGAAGTTATCCATTCCCTTGACTGAAATAATGAGGAACAACATTTATAGAAGTCAAGTGTCTAAAATTTTGAATTTTGACCCAATGTCTCACATGGTGAATGTCAAAGATGATCAATCTGAAATGATTTTTGGGGCAACATCGAATGGTGAGTCTCTTGATAATGATGTGCCACCTTTTTATATCAGTTTAAGATTACATGATTTTGTGTTACATAATGCCATGTTCGATTCTAAAGCTTCTCACAATCTCATGCCCAAGGCTATCATGGATAAGCTGGGACTGGACATTACCCGGCAATACCACGATCTATATTCATTTGATTCCAGCAGAGTAGGATGTATCGGGCTCATCAAAGACTTGGTTGTGAGTCTGGATCAACTCCCAATGAAGAATGTTTTGATGGATATTGTTGTAGCAGATATTCATGCCAGGTTTGGCATGCTTCTTTCCAGGTCTTGGTTAGCAAAATTGAAAGGGACACTACAACTAGATTTCTCCTATGCAACGATTCCGGTGTTTGGCCAAATGAGGAAACTGTATCGGGAACAAAAAATGAAATACATGATTACAAGCAAGGAGAAACCAATAAATCATCCGATTAATTATGTACATACAGATTTACAGTCTTTCGTTTTGTATTCTGATAGTTTATATGATATCGATAGTGAGTTAAGAACGGGCTCCCCGGGGACATCATAAAAGTGGCAGACATGTTAGAGATGAACCAACCACCCTTACAGAATTGTAGGCTTGCCCTCTTGCTATGTCATGTTTCCAACATCTATCATGTTTTGAGTTTTGTCAAAAGGTGGCTAGTGTTCGAGTTCATCATGAGTTGGCCCATCTTTTTGTGCTTCACTTACATGGAGATCACACTATCTTAGCCAGTGTCACCTTCACACTAACACCTAAAACTGCCTCATTAGCAACTGGCATACCGAATGTCGAAGAACCATGGCACAAGAAATATAAGGTTGATTGGCAGCATTATGAGCCATACATTAAGGCCAGTTTCTTGAGGCAGCTCAAAAGAGTCTTTCCATTTCGATATCTAAAAGATGAATATGCTCCACTAATGAAGTTGATCATGAAATATTTCAGTTGTGAGTGAAGGTTCTCTCATTCATATGCTTATCACATCAGGTTGCTCATGCATTTTACCAAGGTAAGGATGATGAACATCCCATATTTCATTTGCAGGAACATAGAGAGGATGAACACCTTCATGTAGCACAAAACTCCTCAGCAGAAACTTAACAGTGTTTATCATTTTGCTCTTATTAAGATTTTGGTGGTTCATCAGCTGGGATTATAGGGCATTACTTTGGATGATTTCATCTCCCATGACCTCTTCAGCACTTCACAGGTATTACCAGAGGTTGAAAATGAGATAAGTGGTCCTTCTCATCAGTATGAGCACCATGAGACCGCAACTATGTCGGTATTCATCACCTATCAAAGATGTAGTAGACATTTGTTTGCATCTGCAAAGCGAGTGTTATCTCCACCTGGGGTGGAAGGGGCCTCGCTTTCGACTTCAGAAACATAGGTACATGACAGGGGCAAGAGGCCCATGCATGACGAGGGGCCATCAGGTCAATGAGAGGCCAACTTCATCCTCATTCATGATGATGATACAGATGTGGAGAGTGCCAAAGTTAGGAGGACCATCCAGGAGCAGCAAACGGAGATCCAGGCCTTGTCTTTCAATTTGGAGAGGGCTAAGTGGGTTATCAAGTACTTGGAGCAAAGGAATAAACAGCTCAAAGACCAGCGGGAGATCATAGAGCTGCAAAGCATCCGTGAGAATCACCAATCTGCCCAACATAGGAGGATTGAGCTCACTCCATTAGAGCAAGAGATTAACAATAACCGAGAGTCTTGGCTCGAGCAGATCAATATCCACTTTGAGATACTGCTAGAGAAGGACAACAAGGACAAAACCATATTGAGGCAGATGGTTTATCACTACAGGGCATGGAACATGAGTTCAAAGGCTCGGATAAGGAATTTGAAGGCGAAATTGAGGAGAGCGACAAAATGACGAAAGAGGCAAAAAGAGCAAGATTGGCTCCGAATCTTGGCTGAAGCCTTTCTAGCCCAACATAGCACTTCATAGAGAACGTCCAGCCCAAATTTCAAAAAATTTGGGGCAATTTTGGTCATTTGACAAATTTGTATGCACAAAACAGGGTTTTTCTCTTATGATAGGGAGCTCCAAATCATGAAAGGTTTACATTTTTGGATTTATCATGAAAAATCATGACTGATGGTGCACGACCAAGAAGTTTGGGCAAGTTTTTAGTCCCCAAGAGGTCAAAAATACTCAAAAAATGACCTCTCTGCCCCTATTTTGACACACAGGACGCAATCTTGGCAGATTTAAGTTTTGGAGGGGCAAATGAGCACCAAATTCAAAAATTCCACTTGGGTTAGAAAGTAGACTGGTAGGGATTTCTAACAAGCACACTTGCCACAATTTGGACTTCATAAAGTACCTCAAAATTGCCTCCAAAGTGGTGCGACACATATAGTTTTGGGTGTGGTGCACAGAGACCCAAAGGCCAAAATCACTTCCGCTCCGCAACATTTTGATTGTCGATTTTCTCCAAGTGGGCCCCCTCATTCACACTACATTTTTCTTGGCACCTAAGGCAAAGTTTAAAAAGTATTTTAGCTAAAGGTTGGCTTCTATCCATGTGGAAAAGTAAGCCGAGCAGTCACCCAAGGAGTTTGTCATTTTGTAACGCTGCACCTGTCGCTAATGGTTGGCTTTCCATTTCCAGTTTGTAATGATTTGAAAAACTCCCCAACTTTGGAAAAGTCTGTTTATTGTATGTAAAACAATTTGAAAAGGGTTGGTTGTAATTTCTGGGAGACTGTGGGAGAGAAACTCAGTTACTCATTGTATATTTTGATAGAGAATTAATGAAAGGTAGCAACTCTAGTTCATGAGATTCATGTGGTGTGAGTGTAGCAAATGTGTTCTCTTTCTATTTCATATGTATTTCATTATGTTTCACAATTCATTCATATTCATTTCCAGTGAAATTTTCTAAGTAAGATAAGGTAGAATTCATGTTTATTACTCTGCCTTCGGGAAAGTTTCACGTTCTGTGTTCTTCTTCTGTTGAAAAGGATTCATGTGTTTATGCCCTTTTCACCCTCCTAAACAATCTTTCCATTTCACATTATTTCAAATTTAATTGCTAGACTTTCTGCCTGTCTTGCCTCATGAAGTAATATGTGCCTTTGTGTTAAATTCTCTACTCATATTGTTCTATGGTCCCATACTTCCCAGAAACTCAGTCATTTATCAAAAATTGCCTCTTGTATCCATATTTATTTACCTAGCCTAAAATCAATATTCACTGTAAGTCATCTCAGACCATATCATTTATTCATTCACTGAGCATGACAAGGAGAGAGCCCTCTCCTTTCTAGTAGGGCTAGCTACTAGACTAAGCGTGGTTTGTGGTTACCTTGAATTTTGCCTTCCTTTAGCCTAAGGTAGACCTAGGTGCTAACAGGGTGGTTGACGGGTACTTCATTCATGTTTTGTTTTGACTTCATGACCTTATTTGGTTCTTTGCTCGTCGAAGAAGGAAGCGGTGCGGATTCTATTGGGGAAGGTGGCACCCTCAAAAATTCGGATCACCCCGAGGCTGTTGGATCGGTAAATTCATAACTTTCCTGCTGCAATGGTGTTCCAGAGTAGTTGCAGATTGTGGATCCTTGTGGAATTTGCCTTGAGGAGCTTCTGGCCAATATGTATATTGGTGTTATGTGGTTATGAGTCTTTCAGTCATTCGATTGGACCATGTAGCTGGCATTGCTCTTGGGAGGGATGGCAGTTCTATAGATGGCTTTCACTGGCTTCTGGACCCGTAATTGGGTTGTTTGGATTCTTTTTGTGAGGTTTTATGTGTCTTTCGAGGGGAAGGAAGCAAGAATCTTAGAGGTAGAAGTGATATTTTGCTGCTGGTGTGGTTGGGGGGGTGGTCCTCAGAGTGTGGTGGGAAATTATGTGCTTCTTCTGACCATCCTGCATTTGAATTATTCGAATTTCAGTAGTTCATGTGTTTGAACCTTGGGTGACACCATGGAAACCAGCAAGGAGCGGGGCTCGAAAACATAGCAATTCGGGATGGTGAGGTGGTGCAATCAAAGTAATTGAATTGTAATTATAAACTGGCATCTTGTAATCAAAGTAAAACAAGTCAATAATTCAAACTATTTTTTATTAATTAACTCTTTATATTGACTAATTGTAAATAGCAACATAACATAACATCAAAATGGTTGTTTTGAGTTAACATATCTTTATTAGATCCCAAAAATTAGTAAATATGTATAAATAAAACCTTTTTAATAAAATTAAGAAAGAGTTGTTCTTTGAAAAACAAATATTTATAAATTAATTAATATAAATTCTACATTTTCTAGCAAACTAGCTTTCTGATTAATCAATTTAGTTATAGAAACAATGTTAAATGATAAAAAATTTGAGATTAAGTCCCATACCTTTGTCTTTCAATTTTTTAAGTGAGATTAAAATGGAATGTATCACATTCTTCACGGTCTTAATGATTATTTCATAATCACCATAGACCTTTAAGCACTAAATTCTAAGGTCTAGAGCCTTTCTTGAGTTCTTCTATAAGTTCATCATACTTTGCAATTTTTAGTGCACTCAAACTCTAATCTATAATCAATACAAATTTTATTACCTGTTGGATCAAAGGGAGGCGCCTTGCGACTACACCTTCTTTTTATTTCAATCGATCAAAATATAGAGACCAAAGCTCACATTTAGGATCATAATTAACATCAAGCAAGTTTTTTTCCATTGTTACTAATTGAGTAACAATGGCCCACTCAAATTTCTACTTACTATTTGCAATGGGAGAGATATCGATGATAAAGTTTCCAGAGAATGAATGAACATTTAGTGATTCGTTAAACAAAGTTGGTTCATTCAGACCATTAATGCAATGTTACAACATGCCTCATATATTTTTATCTAACGACTCTAATTTTAATGGGTTGCCCTTTCCAAGGTAGCCATAAGTGAGTTATGTATGAATCCATGTATCCATTTATATGTTTCATCTAGTCTCCTCTTTGGAATAAACTATATGCTTCAAGAATGTCTTCAATAACTATGTTAATGGTTTTGGTGAACTCTATAACATGAGGACATATTATAAGCACATTAGTAATCTCTCCTACTCCCTTTACATTTTTTCTATCAAGTTGAAAAGGATTTTCTTTAAAAGGCTTCAATTGGGCATTGAGTTTATTGCATAGATAGAGAGGTATGACATTCAAGGAGGCCCCTAAATTCATCATACAATTGTGAACATTGTGGTTAGAGATATCATATGTAACCAAGCATGCAAGTGGTTTTATTTTCTATGTAGGAGAGTTTTCTGATGGACATTTGCAAATATGCAAATGAACAATTTGGGGTTTTTCAAAACTAGCTATATTTCCATTTTAGCGGAACTTTTAGAAAATTATTGTCGAAATTTCTACTGTATTAAAGGGATTTTCAACAACTCAATCAATGAAATTTTATATTTCTATTTTTTCAAGTCTTCAATTGGATCATACTCTAAGTTTGTAACCACATTATTCTGAACATTTACTGACTATTTTTTAGTGTTCTTGGCTTTAACAATACGAGGAGATTCATGTTTTTTAGGCAAGATTTTTCTACATGTCTTATATTGGTGTTAGTTAGAAATAATTGGATCAAGATATTGTTCAAACAACATGTCGTAAAAATGACCTATACCAGATGGTGGTTGATCATTATCTTCTTTAATACTAGTTTCACCCTCTTCTACACCAGTTTCATCATACACGAAATCAATAATAATTGTCTATATAGTATCTAATAAGCCTTCAGTAGTAAGGCCTTCATTTTGAGGAACAAGTTTGTTTTATTAGTTTCTTGAAGGTGGTACATCTTATTCTTATAATTTTTTTCCAAATGTCTATTTTCCTTGATTTTAGACATGCCTGTCATAAACACTCATTTGCTCAAATCTAGTTAATCAACGCCACTAGAGCTCATTTTCACATACAATCTTGGAGCTCTAGCATTACCAAGGAGATCAAGGAAACTTTGATGTGGTGGTCATCGCTTTTCTGAGTGAGTTTGATTTTTTTCATATTTTTCCTCCTTTTCTATTGCTTTTTGTCCTTTCGCTTATGTGAGTGTTGTATTCCTTATTTATCTTCATTTTTGCTATTGTTTGAACTTGTTTTAGTTTTTATAAGTTTTGTTTCAAGTTATTGTTTTCCTTTCACAAGTGTCACATTGGTTTCTTTGTTTCAACTCAGGGCGCAAAAATTCTAACAAGAACTAAGGGAAGAGGATCAAAGAAGGAGAGAATAGAAGGAGAAGAAGTAGGAAGAAGAAGAAAGGAAAGGTGCAATCATAGAAGAAGCAGCACTAATTCAAGTTGAAGAGCAAGAATAAAACCAACCAACAATAAAGGGAGAGAGTGAACAGATGCAAGATTGGGAGCTTTTTAGCAGATTGAATATTTGATTCAATTTGAATATTTGTAGTTGCAATTCGAGCCTCAGAATGAGGATATTAATCTGATTTTTAGTTTACCACAGGTTATTGTTTAGTATCCACCACCTCCAGCCATAGAGTTAGCCCCAAGTGAGGAAGGGAAAATACTTGCCCTTGATGATGATCTGGTAATGGATGTGTACAATATGTAATACAATGAACTTTGAAACAGGATTTTACAAGCACGTAGAAAGTATTTTCTAGATGATAATGCATCACCTACATTCATTAGAAAAAGGGTGATAGTGGAGGGCATCATGAGGAATCCAAATACCAATTTCGAAGTATACTTGGCCTTCACGGGTGTGACAAGATAAAAAACTAAGTATTTCATGACCAAGAGTAAGATATTGGTACAAAATATATACACTACCTAGCAAGAGATAAAGCAAATACATGCAACAACACATAATGAAACTTCCGCATAGGTCTACTTGGAGTATATGAGATTATAGATACTTTTTGGAGTATTGACACTTGGAGAGACCATGCGGGACCTCTATGAGGAGCTCATAACCATAAATAAGGAAGTTGGTCACTTGCATGGTTTGTCGTAGCAGAGAAGAGACTTTGTCAAAAGGAATGTGCAAGCTACCATTGTCATTATGCAGGAATGGACAATTCGATACAAAGGGGCACCGCTTACATTAGTAAAGAAGATGAAGCCACAGGAAAAGTTGGAGAAAGAAAGAGTTCTAATTTTGATTCAGAACAATAGGAAACTCACCTCATTCATTGAAAACTTTTACGATTCATATGTATGGTTTTACAATAGTTTGGATTTCATGGTGAGAACCCACAAGATCCCATCAATTAGCTCACTCACTAAAACTAAACGTAAACAACAAGTTAGGAGGGAGATTGAAGAGTATTTGGAGAAGATGAGACTGATTACCACCAAGGAGGATTTAGAGTTGAACAGACAAAACATGAAGAATTACATCGGTGGTACTGTCTAGATGAGAACCATGTTTCTCCTACTCTAGAAATAAGTTAATATTGGTTCCAAATCATTGCACCTAGATGCTATGGAGGCTACAGTGTTATTCCAACCTCACACGATCATGCCGTTTGGGTATTTCATCACACATTACCAAGATTGGAATCGATATGTGACGAAGAAGTATAAAGTAGAAGTTTCCAAGCTAGAGTGTTCCTAGAATCAAGCATCATAATTTTTCATCTTGTTAGGTTGTCAAGTTATCTCTACCTTATTTTGTCTTATATGGGTATGAGTGTAAATTGTAATATTATTTGTAATTATGTTGTAAGTGAAATTCCAAGTGCCAATATTGGCATAGAACGAGTCATGATGTAATCTAATAAGTCATTTTGTAAAGAGGTTGAAGATTCATTAGGCTAGTCCAAAGGTCACAAACAGGAGTTAAAGAGCAACCCACTCTTGTTATAAATAGAATCTTATAACTCATGCCAGTGACTTTTGGGAGCCAAGCTTTTGGCTAGGCTTAGGCTTAACGAGAGCTTGGGAGTGTTGTGGAGAGCCTTGGCTTCTTCGTACCATGGAGCGAATATACTTCTTTGGAGGAGAAGATGTTCTCGACTTTAATGTTCCACTATTAGGGCTAGTAGTCCATCAATGGTGGATGTATGAATGGAACTTTCACTTATAATAAAATCAAATCCAACACACTTTCATGAATATATTGTGAATATAGTAGGACTATTATTTTTGTATTTGTAATGTATGTTATTTTACTTATGCTTATACTTATGAACTACTTCATTTTCATTTGTATGAATCTTTTGGAATGTTTGTTGTTGTATTAACTCATCCTTTTAGCTTGTTGAATATTCTACATATTATCTTCTGATGTCATTATGCTCATGTTTTCATTTCAATTTGCGTACTACTACATGATTTTAAGGGGTGCACTTCCTTTTCCATTCATGTGTTGGAACCTTCATGCATCAAACTTGATTCTCCGTAGGGTCAACCACTTGCTCCCACCCAAAGTTACCATACTTCACTCTGCACATTTTCACAGTCAAGGCATAAAATTACCACCCACTACTCTGTCTCCTACTCCAAATGGTGAGAGGTCTAGTTTGGACTTCATATCGGGGAGATCCCCGAAATGTTGAGCCTTTGAAGTCTGTTTTGAATTTCTACACACATTTAATGACTTCTTCCACAATCTTAACCCTAACATGTTTTTCTAGAAACATAAGTCTGCAAGTGCCCACGAATACCATAGATGACTTGTCAATTATCTAATTTGAGGGAAACGGTCAGGCAACCTTATTTTAGCACACTACTCATTTGCTTGAATTTTGGACAGAGCACATCATCCATTTTGAGGATGTTTCTTATAGGTTTTTCTTCATCATGTTCAAGGCCATGTAAGGAAACGATGCCACACATTGACCAATGCCTATATACACTCTTTCGAACATCTTATAATAGAAATGTCACACACTTTTAACATTTATGATCGTAAATGTCTGTGAAAGAAAATTTTAAAATTGCGAAAATCACCTGATGAATCACTCCACCATTTTCATAATTTTTTCACGCATAGTTTCTTTGAATTTATATAAGATGAGTTGATTGGAATTTAATTTTAGGAGTATTTCAATATCTTCTTCTCATTTCAGAAAATTCACACGAGTTAGAATCTTTTGAATCGCTCCGAACATACCTCGGTGTTAGAGATTCTAAATCTGCGATGGAAAAAGTTATTGTTCCAAGTGACCCTTTGTCCTATTCTCATAAAACAACTTTAGCTGCATAGCTTGAGGTGGGATATATTTAAAATTCATCCATTGATCTACCATCATCTTCTCCCAGCCCACATACTCAGAATTTTAGCACAGGTTTGAACTGTGAGTTTGATTGTTATGATGAACTATTACCTCCTCATCCTCCATCCTTTCATCCCTTTCATCCTCCAGATTGTTATTTTTCATGTTCAACTGTTTCAAATCTCTATTGTGATGTTCACGAGGATCAAGTGTTGGATGGACTTGGTGTTGAGCAGCCAACTTGCGATATCATTCATGTTGATTATGTGGGGTAGCCCATAACTGAACATTAATTTTTTACGAAGGATGATTCTCTTCCATCTACACATCTCTTTCATCATCTTGACATTTCCCACGATTCTTTCATTTTTGTTTAATCTTGTGAAAATTTATTTTTTCATGTTACTACTTCTGATCATTACTAGTACACGTGGGATGTCAGTTCTTCATCCATATATGGAGAGGATGAATGTTCTATTCTAGATCTTCCTAATCTCTCATCTCATCTTCTTGAAAACTTACAAGGTGAAATTATTTGTTTTCAATGTTCCCCTATTTTTGATTCATCATATCATGAGGATGTCTCTCTCTATGATATTGAACTTTCCGATTGTGGTTGTCGCGACCTCTTCATTGATTCACTTGGTCGTGATTCTAATTTTTCCGTTGTTGATCTTTCCTAGCAACCAATCTATGACAATATACCTTTTGATGAGTTGGAACTTCCCCAAGATGTCGAGGCACTTTAGCTTGAGCTAATGGTTATGTGAGATTCTCGTATTCATGAGGTTAGTTCCACTTTTGATCAGAATAGTGTTGAATCATTTTAGGATCCTCATCACTCTATTGCACATATTGAAAACCAATATGTCTTACAATTTTTAGATCCTCCATCTGTATTACATGATCCTATCACTAAGTCATTGGAGGAGTCATACATGGCCACCACTGTTGCAATTTTTTTTTTCTTCTTTCTTTAAGTTTGCTTGATCCAAGTTGACTCAACTTCCGGATTTAACCAAGATCTTTTACTTCTATAATGTAGTTATAATTGCATTTTATAAGAGCATAAATGAACATATATGCACACCAAAATAGATGGAAACATAATGAAAATCAACAAATCATAGACATGAGACGTTGATAACGGAGTTCATCCACTATGGACTACATCCTCGGGCCCGTTTCAAGATGGTGTCGGTGACTTCATTCAGTGATGGAAATGTGAAGATGTATATGGATTATGTTTTTTGTCGTACAAGGACATTTTCCCTATACATGAGTGGCAAAGTCTCTCCACGAGACGTTCTGCTACAAAAACTATCACTCATAACAGAACCCCTATCAGCATGACATAATCTTACACATTGTTACAATGAGTATCCTACCATCATGGCATCAAAGGTATCTCAACCAAAACACTCATGGTGACAATAAGTATTGCGCCATCATGGAAAAGGGATCTCAATCAAAACATACA
This sequence comes from Pinus taeda, assembly GCA_000404065.3. Taxonomy (NCBI): domain Eukaryota; kingdom Viridiplantae; phylum Streptophyta; class Pinopsida; order Pinales; family Pinaceae; genus Pinus; species Pinus taeda. Next base: position 52,349 of record APFE031645213.1, read on the forward strand.
TAACAATACATTATGAATACATCTCACATGTAATAGACATAAAGATGTTGTATCATACATTAAGCAGGAATTGAAAAAACATCATACATCTCACAAAAAATGATCAAAGAAGTACATGACAACAAAATTTCATATATCTCAACTCTAACGCTAACTAAAGAATAATATAACATGTTGCTAGATCTGAATGCACCATCAAAATCATGGCATCGAATGGCATAGAATTGACTGTCCACACTTTGAAATCTAACACCATCACTCAAATATGGAAAATGGTTGAAACGTATAAGGTATGGATGAAAAAACTAACTGCACCACTCAATTTTTGTCATCGAGAGGTGTAAAATTGACTATCCATTTGTTGAATTTTGATGCTGGAAAAATCTGGGCATCTATGAATCTTTTACGTTGCCCCGTGATTCTCAAAATATTCCCTCCTTTGGGTTGACTAGAGATTTGCAACTCAAATCGTAAAACTGATCTTGCCATTGAGACCCTTGTGAAATTCTGACAAGAACGAGTAGAAGTTTGCTACATTATAGATTTGGAAAATCTCAGCCTCCAAGGAATCTAGAAGATTCCCCTAAGATTCTCAAAGATTCTCCTTTGCTGGGAATCTGCAAATGTGCTACTCAAAAGGTGAATCCATCCTTGCCATTGTGTTCCCTGCAAAAGTCTGAGAAAAATGACTATAAACTTGATTGCATATTGACCAAATGAATTTTTACCAATGAAGGAATATTTTTAGCATCTTAAGATTCTCTACAAAAAAATTGTCTCGAAAAGCATACCATCATGGTTCCACATCTATGGACAGTGTCATAGTTCTACTACTCATCTGTTTCTCCATTCCGCTCTTCCTTCCCCACTTGACACCTTTGTTTCATTGCCTTGGGAAAATGCATGAAAGGGCTTATATATAAACAAGCGATGGATTTTTCAAAGTTATAGCCGCATCAGCTGTTGGTTCTATTGGTTGAATGGCGTGGAGGTGGGTTGGGTTCAAACCCCACCTACTCCAAAAATAGAACACAAACATTTTTTGTTAACTGTATATATATCAACGCATGCGGTTTTGTAACACTGTATTGTTATAACCGTTGGTGTGAAACGGTACATGGTTATGTATATGTGTTAATGGGGCTGCGACATGGTGGCAGGCTAGCCTATGTCACCAGTGTAGGTTTGATACGCGCTAGCCTCTGTATATTATGCCATTTTTTTGGTGGCATTAGTACATCATTGTTCTGCCTTCATATATGGATGGTGGTTCCACAGTGGGTGGCGAGTCTACCGAGGGTGGCCTGCACCCCACTCAAATGTTAATATATATATGATGTTATATGTTGCATGGTGGTTGGGGCCATCAGGGGTAGGGAAAATTATAATAACCACCGTAAATTTATATGTATAATACATGGGCCAATGCCCTTGATAGATAGCAAAAATGCGAGGCGATTTTATCACTAATATAATATGTATATATAATTTTTTTGGCAAATATATCACCATATTATATTATCTTGTAAATTCATGGCGAATCTATCACTGAATTATAAAACCTTGTAAGATTTTGGCAAATCTTTCACTCAATAACAAAAAGTGGAGTCTTGGTGAATGTTTTGTTAAAGTATGAAACCATATATGACAATACGAAAACATATTCATTAAATTGTAATATACTAACATACATGTTTGGAAAAAGGAAACATAATTTTCTCTTCCTACAAACAATGTTGCAAGTTTCAGTGGCCATGTTTGTTAAGGTTATCACTATACACTCTTTCATATCCTTCTATTAGTTTTGATAATATTCCACAACAAAGTTTTTGTAGGTGTTGATCTTGACCACCAGTTCTTTCAAGGTAGGAGAGATTAATCTTTTCTCTACCACTTTTTTTAAGCTACCACTTTTGTTAAGCTATCAAATTTCTTTCTTATTCCATAGAGTTCAACTACAAGATAAAGAAAAAATATATTTTGTACCACTTTTGTCAAGCTATCAAATTTCTTTCTTGTTCCATAGACTCCAACTGCGAGATAAAAAAAACACATTGTGTTTACCCCAACAGGGCAACAACTAACAAGCCCCAACTATATAATATAAGAAAGTAGTAGGTATCCCAAAGGCATGAAGGGGATCTAATGGAAAGAAGTGACCTTTGTCAGAAGCCTTCCAATCAATATATTAATATATACATATAGATTTATTATTATTTTAATTGGAAATCTTCAATTAAATAATAAAATTTAGTTACGTCTCTCCCAATCTAAGTTGTTGATTAGCATAATTCACTACCTTCATACGTCTTTCACTTTTTAACAACGTTCTAACATGTCGATTAATTTCCTTTTTGGTGCACACTCTCCGCCTTTTAGGACAATATGGTGCACTAGCCCAACCCCATATGGTGCATTGGCCCAATCCCTATAGATCATTATGACAAATTAAGAAAAACAGAGAACATGAAAGGTGCATATTTTTCAAGCACTGGCCCAACCCCTATAGATCATTACGACAAATTAAGAATAACAGAGAAGATGAAAGGTTGTACAAACCAACATATTTTTCAAACAAATAATCCAACATCAGTACCTTAACCTTTTCATGAAGATATCATATTGAGGACGTATGAAAATGGTGGGAAATCCGAGCATTGACTATATCTCTTTTGTGAGGGTGATGCAGAAAGAGTGATAAGATTTCATTGTTTTCATTTTTTTTTTTGTTAAATTTGAAAAACCAATATTAATGGAGATATTGGTACTTTTTACTAAATTTTGTGAAGTGACTAAATGTAGCTTTAACCATTCACCTTAAGACGTTTTTTATAATATTATTTCTTAAGTATATTTAATATCTTCATTATCATAAAAACCAACCTATATCCATCTTAACTCCACTTCTACCACTCTTGGAGGGATGGAATCTATTTATCCCTCTTAGCAGTTGGTAGAATTGGAATTAAGATGGATCTACGCTGATAGAATTTCCCCTAGAGCTTAAAACTACTATTAGTAATTTATAAAAATTAATAAAAATAATAAGTGATTTTTATTTTATTTTTTTTTATTTTAACCAAATTAAAATGTTTAAGTGACATTAAATTACAAGATCCATTTTTACCCATCTACCAAGCTCAAGGATCAAATATTTTTTCACTCTATGCTAGTTTGCATATCACGATATTTGATCCCTCCCAGGGCTTAGTAGATCCAGAGTAAAGATGGATCTATGATGGTTTAATTCCCACTTTAAATAGCCTACATTTCACATGAATACCATGGGTCAATAGCATGTGTCATATTTTCTATTATTAATACTAATATTAGGGTTAATAATGTGTTAATAATGTTTTTTTGCATGGTATTAATATAATTCGGCCCATGGTATTTGGCCCATAGGATTCACTTAAATAAAACCACTTTTTTTAGCCTTCTTAAATAGAAAGAGGGTTATGGACTAAATATAAAAAGAAGTTTTATTTGTTTACCATACCTCTAGTTTATATATATTTATATTTATTTACCATACCTTTGGAGTAATTATGAAAAGAGGTTTTATTTGTTTACCATACTCCACTTTATTTATATTTTTATTTATTTACACTTAAATATAAGGTGACTTATGGAGTAAATATAAAAAATATTTTCCACTATTCTTTATATGATTATGAGTAAATAGGTGCAAACTTGGAATATGGAAAGAACATTATTCAATCTTTAAATAAACACGAAAATAAGAGACCTGAATTTTTAAATAAAATGAATTATTCTTCTGTGACTATTTGCTCCAAAAAATAAGGTCATTTTCTCGAAATTAACCCCAATACTATGAAATACGAGAAAATGAAAGAAAAAAAGTTTTTTTTTACAATGAATGTGGAGGGTGAAATAACTATCATAAATACCTATTCTTGAAAATTAAGGCAAACAAAAGGATGTAACTCCTAATTTCAAGGGCTAAATTACATTTTTTACTCTCTCCCTTAAAATAAGGCGGGCTAACCTCCATACCTAATTTTTTTATAAAGTAAATTTGAGGGGATTTGTAGCAATGTATTGTGATACAAAATATTCGCCCAATAAAAATATAAAACCCCTTAATTTCACCAAAGGGCGAAAATTCGCCCCTAAAATTTTCCATGGTTTGGGGTCACAACCTATCGACCCATTTAAAAATTGTTTCATATAATTTGGGTTCCGATGGAGGTGGCAGGGGTCATGGCCCACCACCTATTTTTAAATATATATATTTTTTTATTTTTGTTAACAATCATTGTTTTTTTATTTTGTCTAAAATAAGGGATATTATAAAAATTAAAGAGGCATCAATTTTTCCTACTCTCGAGAGCTAAATTCCCATGCCAGTTGATAGTGAATTTGTAGGATACTTAAACCTCGCCCACTTCCCAACTTTGATCGTAACTTTGACTCACTCTATCGCCTCCATATGAGCTCAGATTTGAGTGTCGTTCACACTATTGGAATGAGGGCATCAAGCACTTCGGTTTGGTGTCAATTTGGAAAAAATATGACCACCTTGAATTTTTACCCTTTCTAAGTCCTTTGGGACTTCTACATGTGTCTGGAGCCACCTGGATCAATCCTCCCCATTGAAGAGCTTTTGGTCATCCAAAATCATGAAAATTAATCTGCAATTTTTTTGTACCTTTTCTACACTTAAAAGTGTCTGATAAGTCACCCTTCCTTCTACTTCACATTTTTCCTTTTGAGCCATAAATGATGAGCTAACACGTGCATCCTCTGCAAGCCTGTATCACATTGAAAATTACATGCTTAATTTACATGACCAATTAACCGCCCAAGCATCCCATACGTTCCACGAGTTTATAACACATACTCTATGGTCAAGTTAAAATCAAAATGGAAATAATACCCCATCTATGAAAACAAGGCAAAAATATTATTGTTTCTTCAACAAGTGATGGAAAACACATCATCACTACAACACATGATTTTCAAAAAAATAAGGCCACACACTATTTTTGCTTTAACAAGTGATGGAAATACATCATCACTTTCACAATTTAATATGCAATGAAGAATAATGCTAGACATCATTGTCACTGTAACAATTGATGGAAAACACATCATCACTTTTATAGCTTAAAATGCAACACACGATTTACAAAAGCATGGACATGAAAAGCTAACATAGCTAGAAACAATTTTCCACTTATCAATGTGAATGGGTCATCCCCTTGTTGTGTTTTTTCTTATCGAACATCTTTTCCAACAGGTCCATGCATTGATGCTTTGTCTTTAAGACTCTTCTCTGGATGGAGCCTCCAACATGTGGTTCTTTGATGGCCACCTTGGTTGCAATGACTACAACAGGTATTCTTCCTGTAAATCTTCTTAACCTACTTCTTTCTCTACTATGGAAAACACCTTTCATGCCTCATCCTCCTTCATTCTACTATTCTCTTCCAGCACTCCTCAAATACATGGTTATATAAACCACAAAAAGTACATGTTTTTCGATGCCATGCTTTACATTCATGATTGACAACATGATTGTAATTGAAATGAACATTCGAACATTGAGAATTACTATACCTATCCTTACTATCTATGGTGTAATTATGGTGAAGAGAACTTGCCTCAACTCTTTCCCTATAATGTGCACGCCCATGGGATGATGGTGATGTTTTCCCATCATTCTCTTTCCTCAATGATTTCAATAATGGCATAAAACGTCTGAAACCTTCGAGTATTCTCCTTCAATGCATTGCAAGCCTTCAAATGGAGGTACTTTCACCACCTTCAATGGCGAAGTAATGAATTGGCTATTAACACTAATTTCTTCTTCTTTCTTGTAACTCATCCTAGTAGGGACCCTCAGGTTTGTCCCTATAATTGGTCTCTCCACATTTCCAATAGAAATCATACTATGTGAAGATGAAACTGAAGGGAATTCAACATCTTTTAACTTCACTATCAATTTCAAAAGAACAGATGATGGCTTCACTTGATCCATTGTTCGTCGTTCACTGACTGTCTTGGTGCATTCCCCAACTTCCTTCCCAACATATAAAAGTCCTACCTGATGGGGTAATTCCTCTACTTTGGTGTGGTTAACAATGCCTTGGCCACTAATGCCCAAACCTTTTCCTTCATACCCCATTCTCTTTAGTAGTTTGGAGCCAATTCTCGTGGTTTGATTTTAAAAAATAGCGAAATCATCATCAGGAAACATACATGAAGTCAGAAAATTACTTTTCACCTCACATGGGTCATGCTGCAAATTTTCCAAGGCCTCTTCATTAACTTTTAGTTGTCGTAGCAACTTATTTTTCTCCTCTTTCTCTTTTGGTAGAAGCATATTCAATTCAGCGTTATCTGCTTGAAGTTTCTAGTTGTTATGCTTCAGTTCTTGCAAGGCCTCTTGCATGGCTCACAACTGAAGCTACAGTCACTTATTTTCCTCTATCTCTTCTTGTAGAGCTTCATGCATTATCTCCATAATTTTGGACACTCAGAGTATAGTCTTGTACATCTCCTTGTCATCCTCCATTGCCACAAATTCCATTGTTCATGCTCGCAATTTACATCCATGCTAAGACTATTTTGATACCAAACTTCATCCGAGTTGACTCAACCTTTGGATTTAAACAAGATCTTTTCTTTCCATGATGTAGTTATAATTTCATTTTATAAGATAATAAATGAAAATATATGCATGCCAAAGTAGATGGAAACATAATGACAATTAGCAAATCATAGACATGAGACATTGATAATAGAGTTCGTCTAGTGTGGTCTATGTCTCTGGGCCCGGTGTCAAAATGGTGTCGACTGCTTCATTCATTGTTGGAAATGGGGAAGATGTATATGGACTATGCTTTTTGTCATACAAGGACATGTGCCCTCCACATGAGTGGCAAAGTCTCTCCACGAGATTTTTTTCTACAGGAACTATCACTCACAACAAACCCCCTATCAGCATGACATATCTTACACATGGTTATAATGAGTATCCCACGATCATGGCATCAAAGGGATCTCAACCAAAACCCTCATGGTGACAATGACTATCCCTCCATCATGGAAACAAAGGGATCTCAATCAAAACATACATAATAATCCAAGATGAATACATCTCACATGTAATAGACACAACAATTCCACATCATACATGAATCAGGAGTAGAAACAACATCATACATCTCACAACAAATGATCAAATAAGTACATGACAATAAAACTTCATATACCTCAACTCTGACGTTGACTCAAGAATAATATAATCAACTACTAAATCTAAATGTACCATCGAAATCATGGTGTCGAATAGCACAAAATTGACTGTCCACACTCTGAAATCTGACACTGTCACTCCAATTTGGAAAATGGCCGAAAGATAGAAGGCTCAGCTATAAAAACTAACTACACCACTGAATTTGTGTCATCGAGAGGTGTAAAATCGACTATCCATATGTCGAATTTTGATGCCATCAAAATCTGGGCATGTAGGAATCTTTTAGATTCCCCCATGATTCCCCAAATATTCTCTCCTATGGGCTAGCTGGAGATCTGAAACTCATATGATAAATCTTATGTCACCATTGAGATCCTTGTGAAATGTTTAGAAGAATGAGTATAAAGTTGGTTTTATTCTGGATCTGGGAAATTTCAGCCTCCAAGGAATCTAAAAGATTCCCTCAAGATTTTCAAAGATTCTCCTCTCCTTGGAATTCACAAATCTGCTACTCAAAAGGAAAATCCAACCTCGCTATTGCATTCCTTATGAAAATCTGAGAAAAATAATTGTAAACTTGATTACATTCTGACCAAATGAACTTTTACCTCCCAAGGAATTTTTTTAGCATCTTAAGATTCTCTACAAATATTCTATCTTGAATGTTACCATGGTTCCACCTCTACAGAATGTGTTATGATTCCACTGTGCATCTGTTTCTCCATTTTTCTTTTCATTTCCCCTTCATCGCCTCTGTTTCATTGCCTTGGGTGAATGAATGAAACAATTTATGTATAAACGAGCAACAGATTTTTTAAATCTATAGCCTCATGGGTTGTTGTTTCCATTAGGCAAATTGTGTGGAGATGGGTCGAGTTCAAACCCCACCTGCTCCAAAAATAAAATGCAAACATTTTTTGTTAATTGTATATATATGGGCGCATGTAATTTTATAATGACGCATTATTATAATTATTGATTTGAAATGTTACACGGTTATGTAAATGTGCTAAATGGGGCCGCCACATGGTGGCAGGCCTACCCACATGGGCGGTGTGGGTTCGGTACCCGCCGGCCTCTGTATATTATGTTGTTGTTTTGCTAGCATTAATACATCATGGTTCCACCTTCAAATATGGGTGGAGGTTCCACCATGGGTGACGGGTCTGCTAGGGGTGGCCCACACCCCATTCAAATGTTAATATATATATAATATATATATATATATATATATATATATATATATAATATATATATATATATATTATATATAATATATATATAATATATATATATGTTGTTTTATATGTTGTGTGGCGGTTGGGGTCGAGGGGGGTCATAGCCTGTCAGCCCATTTAAAATTGACTTTTTTAAAATATATTTTGGGGTCTGATGGAGGTGGCGCGGGTCATGGTGCGCCACCTATTTTAATATATCTATATATATATATATATATATATATGTGTGTGTGTGTGTGTGTGTGTGTGTGTGTGTGTGTGTGTGTCTTTTCTGGTTTTGTCTAATATAAGGAATATTAGACAAATTAAAGAGGCAACAATTTCAGCTACTCTTGGAGGTATTCTCCCACATTTGTTGACGGTGAATTTGTAGGACGCTTAAACCTGGCCCACTACCCAACTTTGATCGCAACTTCCACTAGCTCTATCTCCTCCATACGAGCTCAAATTTGAGTTTCATTTGCACCGTTGGAATTAGGATGATGAGCACCTCGATATCGTGCTGGTTTGGGAGCAATATGATCATTTTTAATGTCAACCCTTTCTAAGTCCTCTAGGACTTTTTCCTGTGTCTAGACCCACCGGGATCAATTGTCCACACTAAGGAGCTTTTGATCCTCCAAAAGCATGAAAAATAATCTGCAACTTCTTTGTACCTTGTCTGCACTTACAAGTATCTAATAAGTCACCCTTCCTTCTCCTTCTCCTTCACCTTTACCCTTTGGAGCCATAAGCAATGAGCTAGCACCTGCATCCTCTCCAAACTTATAGTACATTGCAAATTACGTTCTTAATTTACATAACCAATTAATTAACCAAGCATCCCATACTAGCCACGATTTTATAACACATACTCTATGGTCAAGTTTACATCAAAATGGAAATAATACCCCAGCTATGAAAAAAAGGCCAAGATATCATTATTGCTTCAAAAACTGATGGAAAACACATCATCACTACAACACATGATTTACAAAAGTAAGGCCATGCACTACTGTTTCTTTAACAAGTGATGGAAACAGAACATCACTTTCATAGTTTAATATGCAACAAAAAATAATGCTAGACATCATTGTCACTGCAACAAGTGATGGAAAACACATCATCACTTTTACAGTTTAAAATGAAACACATGATCTACAAAGGTACAACCATCACAAGCTAACATATTTAGAAAGCATTTTTCACTTATCAATGTGAATGGGTCATCCCCCTATGGTGGTTTTTCTTATCGAATGTATTTCCCAATTTGTTCATGCACCGACGCTTTGTCTTTAAGGTGCTGCTCTTGGTGGAACCTTCAAAACTTGGCTCTTCAATGACCACCTCTGTCACAATGATAGCAATATGTCTTCTTCCTCCACATGTCCTTAACCTATTTTTTTCTCTTATGTGGAGGAGGCCTTTCATGCCTCATCCTCCTTCGTGATTCCATTCTCTTCCAAAACTCCTGAAATACATGGTTATGTAAATCACAAAAGGTACATTTGTTTCGATGCCATGATCTACATTCATCATTGAAAACATGATTGTACGTTTCCTTATTATCTTTGGTGTAGTTATGGTAGTGATAGCTTGCCTCATCTCTATTCCTACAATGGGCACTGCCATGGGATGATGGTGATGTTTTCTCGTCATTCTCTTTCCTCAACAATTTCAACAATATCGTGGAAACTTTTGGCACCTCCAATCATTCTCCTTTGATGTATCCCAAGCCTGCAAATCAAGGTATTTGCACGACCTTCAATGGCTGAGTAATTCCTTGGTTATCAATACCACGTTCTTCTTCTTCCTTGTACCTCATCTTGGTAAGGAGCCTCAAGCTTGTCCCTTTAATTGGTATCTCCATATTTCAAATGTTGGGTTGTGTTATATTCTTTCCACAACTATCCCATGTAGTTAACTGAGGGGTTGAAAGTGGGGTCACATGGGGTTTAAGGCAGACCCACATATGGTTTTTTGCATGATTTTCGTACATGTATTTTGGACGCGATGGTTTTCGGTCCATGGTATTGGACGCGATCGTTTTCGATCCATGGTATTAGATGCTTCAGCATGTATAAATATGTATTGCAACATTGAAAGGAAAATAATGAAAAACCAAGTGGGAAGTCTTGGTTTTGGGATCGAGGGGAAAATCTCTATGTATATTTTTTTTATGTGTTATGCTCTTGCATTGTTTATTTTCTGTGTTTTAGAATTCATTATGCAGGGAATTTTTGTACGGGGTTAAAACCTACATTTGGTATCAGAGTTGTTTTGGCTTCAAGGGGATGCCCTTGTTGCTGAGGGGTTTTTGTCGGGCCTATGGTAGACCCTCTTCAGTGGGGGATCTGCGAGATCGATTATGGTGGTGAAAGAAGATGGCGAGCAGTGGAAGATAGAGATCGAGAAATTTAATGGTCAGAGTTTTGAGTTGTGGGAACTCAAGATGGAGGATTTGTTGGTGGATAAAGATCAGTGGGTCATAGCAGATCCAGGTACTAAACCAACGAGAGTGTATGATGAAGAATGGAAGAATTTTGATTGCAAGGGAAAGAACACAATACGATTGTCTATCTCAGATTTAGTATTTTTGAATATATTAGGGGAAGCTACAATGAAGTCTTTGTGGGACAAGTTAGGGACTTTGTACCAATATAAGTCTCTGGTGAATAAGTTGTTCCTGCAGAAAAAGCTGTATAACCTGAGGATGAAAGATGGAGACTCAGTGACAAAGCATTTGAATGCATTTAATACTTTTGGTAAGTCAGTTAGCATCTATTGATATTAAAATTTTAGATGAAGATAAGTGCATTAGTTTGTTGTGTTCTCTACCAGATTCATGGGATAGTCTGGTTATTGCAATAGGTAGTAATGCAATTGCCTTGCAGTTTAATGAAATAATATTAGCCTTGCTGATGGAGGAGATGAGATGGAAAAATATGGAGAGCCAGAATGGTGATGCCTTGTCTATACGAGGATGGTCCCAGAACAGAAAAAAAATAAGTCATCGAGTGGGAGATCAAAATCTAAAGGGAGATCTAAATCTCCAGGAAAACCTATAAAGGTGGTGTACTGGAAATGTGGAAAGGAAGGCCACTTTAAAAGGGACTGTAAATCTAAAGCTTCTAACAAAGGAAAGGCATTTGATGAGGCTCCTTCTGCAGAGGTGAAAACCACCTCAGATGAAGGTGGGGATGTCTACTTGGCTTCTTCAAGTACACATATAGATCATGAGGCATTGTTGATTCACTCAGGTGCATTCTTTCACTTCACTCCCCATAGAGAGTGGTTCTGCGAGTATGAGAAATATGATGGTGGTGATGTCTTCTTAGGGGATGATAGGAAGGCTAGAATCATTGGTTGCGGAAAAGTAAAGTTGAAGTTGCAAGGTGGAAGGGTTAGAACACTTCCGAGTGTTCTACATATTCCTGCATTAGCAAGAAATTTGATTTATGTAGCAAGCTGGATGATGCAGGTGTAAAAACAGTGTTCGAGAAGGATACATGCAAAATGGTTTGAGGAGCACTGGTATTTATGCGAGTTCAGATTGGAACTATGTACAAGCTGCAAGGTAGCAATGTTATTTATGGCTGCAATAATTCTATGGTTCTTGAAAGTGGAGCAAAAAATCTAGTTGTCTATGGAGAGAAGACTATGTTATGGCATCAAAGGCTTGGACATATTGGAGAGAAGGGTCTTCACATACTTCATGGTAAAGGTATGGTAGAACGTATGAGTAATAGCTCTCTGGATTTTGATTTATGTGAAAATTGTGTATATGGGAAGCAGAGTCAGGTGAGTTTCCCCTCTGATGGTAAGAGGGAAAAACAGATATTAGAGCTTGTGCATAGTGATGTGTTTGGACCTGTGAAGGTTCCATCACTAGGTAAGTATGTGTACTATGTATCATTTATAGATGACTTCTCAAGGAATACATGGATATATTTCCTTAAGAATAAATCTAAAGTCTTTGACAGGTTTAAAGAATTTAAGGCTCTAGTGGAAAACCAGACAAAGAAGAAGATAAAGGTGCTGAGGACAGATAACGATGGAGAGTTTTGCGATAAATAATTTTAAGAATTCTGTAAGAAATGCAGTATAGCACAGTAGAAGAATACTCCATATACACCTCAGAAAAATGGAGTTTCAGAAAGAATGAACAAGACGTTGATGGAAAGGGCAAGAAGCATGCTCAATGGTGCCAAGTTAGGAAAAGAATTCTGGGCAAAGGCGGTGGAGACAACATGTTACCTGGTCAACAGATCACCTTCATTAGTGTTGGAGGATAAGACTCAACAAGAGGTATGGACTGGTAAAAAGCCCTCCGTTTCACATCTGAGGGTATTGGGATGTGATGCATATGTACATGTCCGAAAGGATAAAAGAACCAAGTTGGATAGTAAATCTGAAAAGTTGGATAGTAAGGATGGTTTAAAGGGTTATAAGCTTTGGAACCCAATAACGAGGAAGGTTGTGTACAACAGAGATGTGGTGTTCAAAGAGGTCAAAGATGTTATTAAACATGAAGTACAATCAAACGAACCTGAGAAGATAGAGTTTGAGCTAAAGGACGAAGAATCAGATTCTACAGTAGAGAAGGAATCAGAAGATGAAGAGCCACAAGCTCTGGTTGTGAGAAGATCAGTTCGAGAAAGAAGGCAACCAGAAAGGTAAAGTCCATCTGCTTTATCTTCAAATTTTTCTTTGTTTGTTACTCATGATGATCCCATAAATGTGAAGGAAGCAATGGCTTCAGAGGATGGAAAACTCTGGAAAGAGGCCATGGTTGATGAAATGGCACCTTTGTACAAAAATGATGCTTGGGATCTGGTGGAGTTGCTGACTGGAAGGAAGCCAATTGGTAGCAATGGGTGTTCAAAAAGAAGACAAATGCAAAAGGAAAAGTGGAGAAATACAAAGCTTAGTTGGTAGCAAAAGGTTATTCCCAGGTGCTGGGAATTGATTTTGGTGATATTTTTTCTCCTGTTGCCAAGGTAACTTCTATTAGATTACTTTTATCTGTTACTACTTTTTTTGATTTTGAGGTAGCACAGATGGATGTGAAGACAACATTTCTTCATGGGGATCTAGAAGAGGAAATCCACATGAAGCAACCTGAAGGCTTTGCGGTGAAGAGTAAGAAAGAATTAGTATGTAAGTTAAAGAAGTCTCTGTATGGGTTAAAATAGTCACCAAGGATGTGGTATCAAAAAATTGATATATTTATATAGGGACTTGGCTTCACCAGAAGCAAAGTAGATCATTGTGTGTATTTCAAATTAATTGGTGACCGTGTTAGTTATCTGGTCTTGTATGTGGATGATATGTTGCTGGTTGGAAATGACAAAGAAATTATCTAGGATTTGAAGACCCAATTGTCCTCCAAATTTGAAATGAAAGCTCTTGGTGCTACAAACTATATTTTGGTCATGGAAATTAAAAGATATCGGGCAAAGTGGAAGATCTGGTTACACCAAAGGAAGTATGTCAAGACAATACTGCAGAGGTTTAATATGCAGGATGGTAAACCAGTGAAGGTTACTATTCTTGTAGGTGTGAGGTTATCTGCTGAACAGTGTCCCAAGACACAAGAAGAGGAAGAGGACATGTCTCGTGAAGCAGGTTTTCAGGTATTTGCATGGCACTAATGATTATGGTTTGTGCTACCAAGGAAGATCAGGATTGGATTGAATGTCAGATATTCATGGCTTTATTGATGCAGACTAGGCTGGAGATCTAGATACGAGAAGATCTACAAGTGGGTATGTGTTTAACCTATTTGGAGGTGTAGTCAGTTGGATAAGTAAGAAACAATCTATAGTGGCACTATCAACTACAGAGGCAGAATACATGGTAGCCACTCATGCAAGCAAGGAAACAATTTGGTGGTAGAGATTGTGTTCAAGTATGGGGTTAGTACATGGAGCTACAAGGATAGATTGTGATAGCCAAAGTGAAATTTTCTTGGCAAAGAACTCCCCATATCATTCAAAGAGAAAGCACATTGATGTCCAGTAACACTTTGTGAGGGATATGATATAAGACAAAAATGTGTTGCTGGTAAAGGTGGACATTTTGAAGAATATTGCAGATGCATTGGCAAAATCTATGTGCTCTGAGAAATTCTCTTGGTGTAAAGAGACAATGGCCATTTCAAGGCTGGAAAAATGACTAAGCTCTCTTGTGGCCCCCTGTGGAAAGAAAACAACAAGTGGGAGAATGTTGGGTTGTATTATATTCTTTCCATGACTAGCCCACATAGTTAACTGAGGGGTTAAAGAGGGGGTCACATGGGGTTTGAGCCGTACCCGTAACCCCAGTTTATGAGGTCCAGGGCAGTGCCCTACAAAATTTTTGTTTGGGAACCTATATTAGGTTGGGCAGACCCATCTATGGTTTTGTGCATGATTTTTGCACATTTGTTTTGGACGCGGTGGTTTTTTGTCCATGGTATTGGACACGATGGTTTTCGGTCCATGGTATTGCATGTTTTGGCATGTATAAATATCTATTGTAACATTGAAAGGAAAATAATGAAAAATCAAGTTGTTAGTCCCGATTTTGGGATCCAAGGAAGAATCTTTGTGTATATGTGTTTTATGTGTTATGCTCTCGCATTTTTTATTTTTTGTGTTTTAGAATTTGTACTCAGGTAATTTATGTACGGGGTTAAAACCTACATCCAATAGAAATGGTATTATGTGAAGATGAAATTGGAGGGAAGTCAACATATTTTTCCTTCACTGTTGATTTGGAGCAAACTAATGAGGGCTTTTCATCATCTGTTGTTGGTGGGCCACTGACTATCTTGGCGCATTCCCACACTTCGTTCCCGACATACCCAAGTCCTGCATGATGGGGTAATTCCTATACTTTGATGGGGTTGACAATGCCTTAGCCATTAATTCCAAATCCTTTCCCTTCATACCAGATTCTCCTCAACAATTTGGAGCCAATTCCTGAGGTCATGCTGTAGCTTTTCAAGGCCTCATATTTAGCTTGCAGCTATCGTAGTAACCTCTCTTTCTCCTCTTTCTATTCTTGTAGAAGCATCTTCATTTTCAGTGTTATCTACTTGAATTATCTGGTTATCGTGCTTCAGTTCTTCTAGGCCCTCTTCTGTGGCTTACAACTGAAGCTGTAATCAATGCTTTTCCTCTATCGCTTCCTGTAGAGCTTCGTAGATTATGTCCATATTTTTGGACACTCTGAGAATGGCCTTGTACATCTCTTTGTCATCCTCCATGGATGCATGTTCCGTTGTTCAATCTCATAGTTCACATCTATGTGAAGAGGACTTTGATACCAAACTTGATCCGAGTTGACTCAACTTTCAGATTTAACCAAGATCTTTTACTTCCGCGATGTAGTTAGATTTCCATTTTACATGAGCATCAATGAACATATATGCATGCCAAAATAGATGGAAACATAATGACAATTAACAAATCATAGACATGAGACGTTGATAATGGAGTTCGTCCCCTATCGTCTATGTGTCCAAGCCTAGTTTTGGAAATGGTGAAGATGTACATGGACTATGTTTTCTATCATACAAGGATGTGTGCACTCTACATGAGTGGAAAAGTCTCTCCATGAGACATTATGCTATAGGAACTATCACTCACAATAGACCTCCTATCAACATGACATAATCTTACACATGGTTACAATCAGTATCCCGCCATCATGGTACCAAATGGATCTCAACCAAAATAGTCATGGTGACAATGAGTATCTCACCATCATGGCAACAAATGGATCTTAATCAAAACATACATAACAATCCATGATGCATACATCTTACATGGAATAGACACACAAATTCTACATCATACATCAAACAGGAATAAAAAAAACATCATACATCTCACAACAAATGATCGAAAAAGTACATGACAACAACACTTCATATACCTCAACTCTGATGCTGACTAAAGAATACGATAATAAGCTACTAGATTTGAATGCACCATTGAAATTATGGCATACAATGGCATAGAATCGACTATCCACACTCTGAAATGTAGCATCGTCTCTCCAATCTAGAAAATGGTTGAAACATAGAAGGCTCAACTGTAAAAACTGACTACAACCACTGAATTTGTGTCATTGAGAGGTGTAAAATAGACTATCTAGTTTTTGAATTCTGACACCAGTAAAATCTGGGCTTTTAGGAATCTTTTAGATTCCCTCATGATTCTCTAAAGTTTCCCTCCTCTGGGTTGACTGGACATATGCAACTAAAATTAGAAAACTCATCTCGCCATTGAGATCCTTGTGAAATTCTGACAAGACTGAGTATAAAGTTGGTTGCAATCTAGATCTGGGAAATTGCAGCCTCCAAGGAATTTGGAAGATTCTTTCAAGATTCTCGGAGATTCTCCTCTGGTGGGAATCTACAAATCAACTTCTCAAAAGAAATATCAGACCTCGCCATTGCGTTCCCTATGAAAATATGAGAAAAATGACTATAAATGTGATTACATTGTCACAAAATGAATTTTTACCTCCAAAGGAATCTTTTAAGCATCTTAAGATTCTCTACAAAACATTTGTCCCAAAAATTGTGTCATCATGGTTGTGCCTTTGTACACTGTGTCATGGTTCCATTGATCATCTGTTTCTCCATTCCTCTCTCTGTTCCCCATTCGGTGCCTCTGTTTCATTGCCTCGGGCGAATGAATGAAAGGGTTTATGTATAAACGGGCAGCAAATTTTTCAAAGTTACAACCCCATGGGCTATTGGTTCCATTGGGAAAAGGGCATGGAAGCAGTTCAAGTTCAAACCCCACCTGCTCCAAAAATAGAACGCAATTTTTTTTTGTTATCCGTATATGTATGGTCGAATGCAGGTTTTTAATGGCAGATTGTTGGAATTGTTGGTGTGAAATGTTACACGGTTATGTATATGTGTTAAATGGGGCTGCCGGATGGTGACGGGATAGCCCACATGGCCAATGCAGGTTTGATACCTGCTAGCCTCTGTATATTATGTCAATGGTTTGGTGGTATTAATACATCACCATTCCACCTTCATATATGGGTGGTGGTTCTATTGTGGGTGACGGGTACGCCAGGGGTGGCTTACATCGTATTCAAACATTAATATATATATAGATATATATATATATATAATATATATATATATATATATATATATATATATATTTTACTTTTGTTAACAATAGGTCTATTTTGATTTTGTCTAATATAAGGGATATTAGAAAAATTAAATAGGCTACAATTTTGCCTGTTCTCGAGAGCTAAGTTCCCATGCCTGTTGACAGTGAACTTGTAGGACTCTTAAACGTCACCCACTTCCCAAATTTGATTGCAACTTTGATTGGCTCTATCTCCTCCATACAAGCTCAGACTTGAGCATCATTCACACTGTTGGAATCAGGGTGACGAGCACTTCGATCTAGTGCTAGTTTCGGAGAAATCTGACCAGTTTGAATTTTGACCCTTTTTGAGTCCTTTGGGACTTTTGCATGTGTCTCGAGCCACCTAGATCATTGCTCATCTTCGTAGTTTGAAACTTTGTGCCCGCATTTCTTTGACTTATAGTGTGTTTAAACACTATGGTGCATCCGCAGAGTGTCTTTCATGTGCTTTTCATTTTTTCTTTTCTGCATGTTCATTCAAACTTCGAACATTTTGGTTTATATTGTCTTATATTTCTTATTTACTATTTTGTCTTGTATATATTTCTTGACATGAATTCCCTCACCCACATAGTCTAGCCAATGTGTCAGTGGCTACATTGAAAGTATCATTTCACATGAGTGTATCTTATTCACTATCATGTTAGGAGTAGGAGTAGTTGTTTACCTTTCTTGTTTGTTTCTTTGAATTTCCTTCTTTTTCCTTTCATTCTGCTTCTTTCCTTCTGTTTGTTTTATTTTCAGTCAGAGGGTAGTTTTTGCATTAGATCGTGTCTGGCTTCACAGACAAGTAGGGTGAAGTCCAAGACGAAGTTTCACTGCTATCAAGACTTGGTTATATGTTTATTCCCTCTCTTTATGTGGACCTGTTGATGCCCCGAAAATCGTTACATCAACATCGGGGGATAACCACCCAGTCCGGACCTTAATACAGCTCCTTTTCCATTTGGGATGGTGGCTCCGACTAGATATAATGGGATTAGTTTCCCAGTAATGAATAAAAGGGGGTGGATGAATGATTGGTTTTCTAATAAGTAATAATAAACGGAGGACTTATTCTATGAGCGAAAACGTAAATGACTATTTTATCCCGGGAAGCTTCTATTCTTAAGTGCAATGTTTAGTAACCTGTGTTCACTGATATGCATATAGATGACACTATTCAATAAACAAATACATTCATTGAAATGATAATTTCTTCGTTCAAATAGTTGAACGAAGTAATTGATAAAACATTGTTACACTTCTCTTTTTATATTATTGATACATGCATAATTAAAAAAATAGAAAACTGTAAACATCCAATAGTGGAAAGTATAAAGTCTATTGTTAAAACACATTCACATATTCAATAATAGCAAGAATGACCAAACAACAATTCACATAAAAGGAATAAACTCAGACATAGATAATAGTACCATATGAGTTGCAAATTATTCCCAACGTCAATCGCAATTTGAATTCCTTCTTCCGACTCAGAAATACTTTTAAATAAAGGCAGTAGCGCACATCTGCATAAAAGCTTCGTTATCAAAATTCGGAAAGATTGGTCCAGTTTTCATAAAACGATATGCCTGAAGTACAGTAGTGCAACTTCAGGTTTAAGTCATATACAAAAACTTACGACCCTTTCTAAATACATGAAAGGGTCTATAAATACTAAACTAAGCTAACAAACTACAAAATTAAAATGCCACTAAATTGGTATAATCCGATCTTGAATATCTCCCCCACAGCAATCTGGTAATCGGCAGCAATGATTCATCATTCTGGTTATTTTCCTTTTGTCCTGAGTTGGCATATTTCCAGCATTAGTTCCACTTCTTGACGGCGGCTGAGACGAGAATTGATTTGAGCAGCATAAGTGGCATCATGTATATCAGGAATGATACACCCAATTGCATCCATTAGGCATTTGAGGGCGGCTCTCTGGCTGTATGGTTTTACTAGGAACAACCAATAGGTGTCCCAAGTTAAACTTTTAATTCCTGAGATCAATCTCCCATTCTTTTCTAGCTCTTGGTGACATGACTGCTCCAATGTCTTGGCCGCTAATAATTTACCTGGTGTACATTGAGAAATCATGTTAGATAAATAGAGAGTATTGTTGATCAAGTCAATCAAATTGTTCATAGATAATTTGCATCTAGAAATCACTCTCTTTTCTTTCATTAATTGGGAGTGCCACTCCATGAATAGGATTTCTTTATGGGATTCTAAAATTTTGGGCAAGTTTGCTGCCTGTCCCTCACTAAAGTCCTGGCAAGTAAGAAAATATGTTAAAGTGTCATCGGCTTGCTCTAAATCCTGCCTAGCATCAACTGATTTGTCTATTATAGCTGTTGTTATGTCGCACAGAGGTTCAACTTGGGAAATTTCATGACACAACAATCTTACTTGTGTTATTAATCCCTTATTAATCTATATTGCCTCTGCTCTGAAATTGGCAGGCTGCGGAAGACTCTTGAAATTCTCTACTTGGGCTGATAATTGACCAATTTGCTCATCTTCTGTCTTTTCCATCTGTTCATTCATTGCCTTCAACTTTGATAATGCCTCCGATAATTCTTTATGTCTCTGAATCGCTCCCGAATCGGCCCTCTGTTTCTCTTCATGCAACTGTTTTTTGAGTTGGTTATTTAACTGTTGCTGCGTGGACAGTTGTTATTGTTGTTGCTCTGCCTTCTGCTGTTCGTTCGATAGTTGTGTTTGTAGTGAAGGGATTACTTAATCCTTTTATTTTAATAAATTTCTTACCTCTGATGCCTTATCCATGGTGGCTGCCGAATAGGCACCAGCATATTGGGACAACTTCGTCAGATCATCGGAGGGGTCGAATTCTTCCTTCCACACCACTTTGGTTGTTACTGTTTGTTCAGGGAATAGAGAAGGTTGATCAATCATTCTCCTTTTCTGTTGTTGCTTTATTACAACCCTATGTTTTGGGCTATAGAAAACATCCAATGGAGGAATTTCCTCGACCTACAAAATAATTTGATCTAAAGGATCCTTGGGAATTATTTCTACTACTATAGTCGGGGGTAGACCGTTGGTTTCTTTGCTTGGAACTTCTTTTGATGCTGTATCCTGTGTATCAGCCACCTTGGATGTATCAACATCCATTGAGCTCTCAAGATTGCTTATAATTGAATTGAATTGTTTCCATTCCTGGAGCAATATTGGGTCAATTTGAGTGTCGACACTCACCTCCTTGTTGCTCTGCTCCTGCTGCTTTTTCTGTTCCTCCTTTCGTATTCTCTCATGTTCTTTTTCTGGTTCCACTTTGTCTTTCCTCTGTGTTTCCTCCTGTTCTTTCCACTTTGCCTCTTCCTGTTCTAACCTCCGGAGTTCCTCCTGCTCTCTTCTTTGGAATTCTTCAAAGATTTCTAATGTAGCAGGAGGTTCGTTGGTAAGTTGTTGCTCAGGCTAACTTGATTGTATCATCGGGGCAGTGGCTAATAAATCTAGAGGCAGAGTTTGCAACCTCTGCTCTCTAAGTTTATTAAATTCAACTAACCCGTCATCATGGTATATCATTCTAGCTAGCTACTTCAACTGAAATATTGACTCAGCTGAGGAGAACAGGTCATCAAACACATCTTCCTTATGTTCAAATTTAGTGAGTTTGGCCTAGTCTAGAACATTATAGACGACTTTATTTTGATCAAAACGTATATTAGGTAGAGTGGCGAGACTTAGTATAATAATATTTTCCACCTCTTTCTCTGCATGTTCATAATCATGCAGAGTATAAATGCCACACCTCAGAGGAAAAGGAGGCCAAACTTGCTTTTTTGAATTCTTGAGAGTCTTTGTAGCTAATAACATTGTAAGCTGGTATGCTATCTCTCGAGCTAATAGATTTTATGGTATATATAAGGGGAGGATATGAGGCCTGGCCTGACTGCCGAAAACTCTTACATAAGTGAATTTTTCTTCTCCAAACCAGGTTCCTAAGTCTGTCAAGTCAATCTCTACCTGAGAGGAGATCTTAGGGGCAAGTATATCAAAAATTTCATAGTAAATAGGTAGCATGAATCCATTGCAGACTTGATATAAGTGGTGTTTATAATGAGCTTTCCATAATTTCTGGTGGTAGATATGAATGGGGATAGGGTCCCGTGGAGTCCACCTCCACCCTAACACAGGAAACTTAGAATTAAAATAGAGGGTGTCCAAAATGTAGGCACTAAAGTAAAATGGAGGGATGAACCTATCAGTAAAATGGGATTTGTTTCTGAATTCAAGAATAGTTGTAGCTAACTTATCTGATAATATGGTTCCCCAATCCATGATTTCACTATTACATGCTGCTTCCATCAAAGGTACCATCTCTATGGAAAATTTTCAAGAATCATGCAATCCCCACATTCGACACATCATGACTCCAGCATAACAATAAGGAGAACATAAGGAATCGACAGAGTACTTACCCGAAGACTCATGTTTGTGTTTCACCGGGTTTTGTCTCCATTCCCGTATAGGCTTCGACTTACTTTCATTCTCATCTCTAAACTTCTCCAGAAAGGCCTTATTATACTTCTTCTCTGGGTCGGGCAAATGTTACATTTGTCTCAAATCATTGGGCTAAAATGAACCGAATACTCTCCCATCAACAGTGCAGAATGTCCTGTTTGTAATTGGAATTTCTTCAATTTCCCATCTCACCACATCCGTATATGGTAGAATTTGCTCTCGAGATGTTATCCTGTGCAGGTAGGAATTAGCTAAATCTTTTAGAGTAGCATCAGACTTCCAGCTTGAGCCTGTTGTAGCTTGTACCGATGTTTGCTAAGGTTCCTCAGCTTCAACCAGGTTGTAAATGTTCTGCCAAGTAGTACTATCGAGGCTGAGACATGTGGTATCTGAGATTAATGCCTTTTTGCTTGGTCCCGGATCAGTGGCATGTTGTCCTATTACCGCAGAAGCTGAAGTTGTTCGAGATTTCTTAGATTTTATCCCCATTTGGTCTGAATTTACTACTGCAGAGAAGCTCTGCGCAAGAGATAAAATGAACGTAATGCAAAGAATAGATGGCGCAGACCAAGTATGGAGGAATTGAATAATCGAAGATTATCATAAGGCTCCCACGGATACAATCTCTGAAGGGATTTAGACATAACTACTCCATTAATTGTTCGTTTAAACCTGTTAATAATTTAAATGCTCATTATATCCTTTATTTGTCGAATAATCGTTTAAGCGTGGATTTGATTTTTTGGGGGTTGGACGCAAGCGAATCACTATCGCGAAGAGAAAAGGCTTTTAATGATAATTAATATAATATACCAAAGCCATATCAATCATTCTCAAAAGTCGCATTTGGTTTTATCGCAATTGGCGGTCAGAGGAAGCCTTGGGTAGTTTTATTTAAGTTATTGTGGAATCCCCGATCACCGATAGCGATATCGCTTAACTCGCATCGGGAGTTTTAAGGAGGAAAGTTTCGTTATATTCATATCGCATTCCCCAATTTCCGATTTGCAATATCACATCGGAGCAAGGGTGGGGGCCTTTTGTTTTTTGTTTTCTCGATAGCCAATGGTTACTCGCACTTGTCACATCGAGGAGAATTAATGGGTCTTGGTTATGTATCCTTTTGTTATTGCGATATGTGATCTTCCGATCGCTTTATCGCAATAATAAAGAATTATTCATTTTATTATAAGACCGATTATTTATTAACTCAAAAAGAGTTTTATAATGTTCCGTTTGTTTCCGGACCTTTAGAGGAGTGATGGGTTAATACCAATTTAATCTAAAAGGGACCCATTTCATATTATAGTTTTCTAAAGTAAAATTTTATGAAATGGGGGGTTGTTGTATACCACAACTATTGGCGATTCGCTCGAAGAAACAATTATCTCTGAAAAAATATTGGAATATTTGAACTTTCTTTACATAGATATCTTATCAAAAAGGAAAATTCTAATATAAATAAGTATACACACATTCTGAATATAATAAGAGCATGTTTTTTGCTAATTTCTTCTCTCGTTAAAATTAAATACATTCTAAGTTTTAAATTGGCCTCTATTGGTTGATAATGATAAGACAAAACACCTTTCCATCTTATCCTTTTTGATTGACTCCTTTGTTACAGGTAGAGCCTTTGCTGCCAGCAAACGTTCATAGTTTCGACAGGGATAACTTTTAACCATTTGATTGTCCATGACCCCTCCCATCTCAGAGTATGATTAAAAGAATGAATTCAAAACATGTTTTCATATTTTGTATTTCTTTTCTTTTACATTTTTTGTAAGATAAAAAGCCATTGTCCTAGTTTGGTTGCCAGTTGTTTTGACAATGCCATTCACTGGTTGTAATCTAATCGAACAAGCTGGCTTGTGATGAGACCCCTTGTCTTATGCTTATAAGCCATTACCCTGTTTTGGTATGCAGTGTTGGTAATGTCAGTTAGACTATTTCCCAATGATCATGGTAAGCAGGCTTGGATAAGACACCTTATCTTTATATCGGATATTTTAGAATTACACTTCGAGTAATCATAAACTTGGATGAATGGGATGGACAATTTTCTCCTTAAGAGAAAATGGATGACAAGGTAGGAGTTGAAGACGCTAAGATTGAATCAGTTTCTATTTTGATATTGATAACCCTTTTGTGGCCAGTTTGAAAACACTAAAATGATTTACAATACTTCTAAATTTTGAGAAGATTTTCACAAAAAATAAAATGGGGTTTTCATAACGTTAATATACCTAATTTCCTAGAAATTGTCCCTTTTGTGTAAGGTTTCTATCTTACAAAAGTAAATATTAAAAGTACTTCTTCCGAGCAACATTTTCAATATAACAAAGACTAATAGAAGCTATTTTACAAATTTATTTCCTAATGATCCTAAAAATTGCAAATCCTACTGAATTTAAAAGAGAAGGGGTTACCTCCTCAATTGAAGAATTTCTTTAAGATGAGGCCATTAACAGGAAAAGAGTACCTCTTTCCTAATAGATCTTGTAATATGAATGTCGAATGGCCTATCTTCTCGCTGATCTAAAATGGTCCAAGCCACATCTTTTGGAATTTGGTGTGTTTACTTTTATCCTCATGTGCTTTGTCCCATTTCAGAACTAGATCACCAACCTGCAACTGTTTAGAACTAGATGAAGCCGAATCAAATGATGACTTGATTATCTGTTGATGTTTAGCATGAGTAATTTTGGCCTTTTCTCTCTCCTCTTCTAATTTTAAAATTTGATCATGTCTGAGTTGGATAGAAGAAGAGGGGCTTTCTTCAATAAACTGAACTACGGCTAGAGAAGGAAGCACTAGATTGGTTGGTGATACTGCTTCTTTCCCATATACAAGATTGAATGGAGAAGTACCTATAGAGGCCTTCTGCATTATTCTATCAGCCCATAGTGTGAATATTAAAGATTTGTGCCAGTTTTTTTTATTTTGTTCAATAGTTCGCTTAATGATTTTGAGTAGATTTTTATTGGTAGACTCTCCTAGACCATTACCCTGAGGATAATAATTTGCAGAATATTCAATTTAAATCCTCTTTTAATATCAAACTCAAACATTGGCATTTCCAGAGAAATAAGATGAATTATAAAAAACAAGAGCATTTGGGACACCAAACCTGGTAATGATGAATTGATCTATAAATTCTATAATTCCTTCAGAGTTTGTTGTCTTTAACAGAATTGCTTCAACCGACTTAGTAAAGTAATCAGTAGCAGTAAGGATATACTTATGTTGTTTGGAGGATTGTGGAGTTATTTCCCCAATGATATCTAATCCCCATTGCTCAAAAGGTTGATCAATGTTGACTGGTTGCAAAGGGAAAGCTAATTTCCTTTGTCTTCCACTGGAGATTTGACAACTTCGGCATTTCCTTACATATTCATGGGTATCTCTGAATAAGGTGGGCTAGTAATATCCAGCATGAATGATTTTATGAGCTATTGTGTCAGCTTCAAAAGGTCCTTCGGCTGGTCCATCATGTAGCTCTTGCAAAACCTTTTGTGCTTCAGGTTTTTCCAGGCATCTTACTAAAACTGAATCATAGTTTTGCCTAAAAAGCACATCATCAATGATTACGAAGTTTTTTTCCTTTGATCTAATGGCCCATTTGTTTTTATAAGAAAGATTAGGAGGTGCATGTCCATTTTTCAAATAAAAGATTAAATATGCATATTGAGATTCAGAATTGGTAATACTTATCTGGTTGATTTCTTCACTATGATCTATATCACCTGATTCCGGAATGTTGGATGCTCCTGTTAATAACTTGCAAAACCCTTGGCCTCTAACAATCTTTGTTGGCTTGATTTCCAAGTCATATTCCTGAAGTGTTGTAACCCAATTCGTCCTTTTTTCACCTAATTCCCTTTGGATCAGTAATTTCCTTATTGCAGAAAAAGGAACTATAACTTTTGTATGGGCTTTTAGAAGGAAGGGCCTGTAGTGTTTGATGGCTTTATACACAACAAAGGCCTATTTTTCAACTTCAGAGTAATTTAGTTCTGCACCCTGAAAATTTAAACTAAAAAATGAAATCGGTGCTTCCAAGTTTTGATCATTAATCTGAGTGAGTACCGCTGTATAAGATGAACCGGACATGATAGTGTATAATGTGAAATGATTAGAAAAATTAGTAGTGTTTAAGGCTGGGGCATTGATTATTGATTGTTTGATTAAATCAAATGCTTGCTTTTCCACAGACCCCCATCTAAACACTGAATTTTTCTTAATCATGGTTTGTAATGGTAAAATGATATGAGAAAAATCGGGAACAAATCTTTTGACAAAGTTGATCTGACCTAAAAATGACTGCATGGATTTTTTGTTATGAGGAAATGGGATTTCAGAAATTTCTTTAATCCTGTTGAGATCAATATAAATACCATCTTTGGAAATGATAAAGCCCAAGAGCTTTCCTTGATTTAGAGCAAAGAAGGATTTTTTGGGATTAAGTGAAATACAATATCTTCTATAGCGTTCAAAGATTTGATTCAAATCATGTAAATGGTTGGATCTCTTTTTAGAAAATACAGTAATATAATCTAAATAGACGACTATTGTTTTGTTGATCAATCCTTTGAAGGCTATATCCATTGCTCTTTGGAATGTAGTTCCTGTGTTAATAAGTCCAAAAGGAATTTTATGATAGGCGTAAGTTCCTCATTTTGTTCTGAAAGTAGTTTTGAGTCTATCATCAGCATGGACCAGAATTTGGTCGTATCCTGAAAAACCGTCTAGAAAGGACATTAGCTCAAAACCTGCTACTAAATGGAGTATCTGGTCCATGGTAGGTAATGGGAAATTATCTTTTTGACTTGCCTTGTTCAGATTTCGGAAATCTATACAAATCCTGATGTCGCCATTTTTCTTCCTAACAGGCACCATATTGGAGACCCAATTTGAGTGCCGAACAGGAAAAATAATCTTTTCTTTCAAGAGTTTATTGAGTTTTGATTTTATCTGGCTCTCTAAGTTTGGATGTATTTTCCTCAATTTTTGTTGAACCGGATTTTGTTCAGAAAGCATTGGAATGGTATGCTAGATGATTGATGTATCATATGTTTTTAAATTATCATACTTCCAAGTGAAGACATGTTTCTTTTTCCTTAATAATCTAATAAATGTTATCCTTTCTTCCACATAAAGTCCTAGTCCTAAATTGATATTTTCAGGGTTCTGCTCAGTACCAAGATTTATCAATTCAAATCTTAAGGTAGAACTTTGGAGTTTTGAATTGGTTACTTGTTTAAACCTTTCTTTAATGTCGTAGAGGTCTTCAAGTTTAACCACAAGTCTTGGTATTGAGTTTTCCTCGTGCTTTCCTTTCATCTGAAGATCATGATCGCTTTCATCAATGATCTGATTGTTGTAGGACTTGTCGGAAGTTAAGAAATGTAGGATGTATTCATCGTGATTGAACACTCTCCATTGGTGACATTGTCAGGAATTGATGGCCTAAAACTCAACTTTACTGAAAATCTATCTGGGCTATAATCTTCAGAAGGCAGGAGTTTAGAAGCAACATTGGCCAACAAGTCAGCTGTTGCATTCTGGGATCTGGGAAGAGGTGAAATATTTAATGCTAAGAAATGAAATATAAGTTCCTGGACTAAAGACTGATAGTGTTTGAGGTGATTAGACAGACAATGGATTGTATTTCGAACTTGTTTTATGACAATCTCTGAATCTCCAAACACTTTCAAATATTGAACTTTCAGGACAATAGCTTTATATTATCCTTGCACCAAGGCCTCATACTCAGCTATATTATTCGTTCATTCAAATTCTAATATACAAGAAAGAATTGTTTTTCCCCCTCAGGGCTGACTAAAATACACCCTGCTCCTGATCCTTCACTGGATTTTGAACCGTCAAAATATAAAGACCAAAATAAAGAATTATCAACAATTTTATTTACAGAATTCTCAGTAACATTAACACATCTTGATCTGTCTGTTTGTGAAAAAATGTCAATTTGTGATGTGAAATTGTTTACAGATAAAGGAGATGGTTGGCAATATGATTGCCAAAGAATGATTCAGAAGAATAGTTTCCCAAAATGTTATTGTTAAATGCAATTGGTTGATTATCCTGTTCGAATTCTATGACAATATGGGTTATGTGTTTCTCCCGAATGATTTTTGATTTGGCTTTCCCTTGTAGGGCAGCCACATATGAGACCAATCAGTAGAAATATACCCATGGAGCTTCTTAGAACAATTCCTGCTCAAGATTAAGCCATAAAACTTAGGTATATCAGTGATTAAGATATCAATTCTTTGAACCACTCATGGATCAGCCAATAACCTGATAGTAACAGAGTTTATTTCCCCTAAGACCTGGACTTTGGTTATATCTACTTACACAGTGTGAATTCAAGACTTTTGGGGTTCTATGTTTAGTTTCGAACAAACTAAAGCTGGCATTATATTAGATGATGCCCCTGAGTCAATCAAACAATTGTGTAGATTTCGATTGTAGATTTCGTAGGTTAAGAGAAAGTGGGGGTATGGGAATTTGATCTGTCTCCAATTAGAATCCTATCAATAGCCTCAACTCTACCAGAAGGTGGTTGTCCTAAATCATTTGCAGCTTTAGCACTAGGAAGAGGTGAAGAAGGAACTGCATTTAATTCTTTAAGAAGCAATTTCTGTTGATGTTTTAATTTGTTGAGTTCAAACATGGTGATGTTTGCTTTAGTCTTCTTCATATCATCAACAATATTATAATCCATTGAATTTGATACTACCAACGTCTTTGATGTTGAAGGCATATTTGAGGATGATGGTAGGTTTTGAGGCATTGTTGCATCTGGCTTCCTTGTGGGTACTTTTTCCTTTGTAGTATTAGTACCTGCACTCCTTTTCTTTGAACTTGCCTGGATAGGTTAAGCGGCACTTTTGCTCCTAGTAGTCACAGGAAAAGCTTCCTGTTTAGTTTTGGTGTCGGAGTTAGGCAATATGAAGTCCCACATTCCATGGCATTCAACGACTTCCTCTTCCTCGAATTCACCAGATGGTGCAATTGTTTCTTCTTCTTCTTCTTCTTCAGGGTCTGAATCTGCATTAGATATAACATTTGTAGGTTTTGACTTAGGTTTCTTAAAATTCCTATATGGTTTCTTTGTTGAAGTTTTTGCTACTTGCTTTTTAATTTCAACCATTTCATTTGACATTGTTTTGAGGACCTTTTGAATACGCTCCATATCGTATGGATCTTTGGTGATTTTCTTCTTTGAATCATCCTTGAAAGACACTTTTTTGGATTTCCTGTCTTCGAGAGCAGCTTTCTTTTCCAAAGCGATTATACATTTTTCGACAACGAGGGCTTCTTTCATATTTTCGGCCAATGTAGGTTTTCCAGCTCTATCTACAAAAATGGCTATATTTGAAGGTAAGGTTGTAATGTACCACTTGCTTCTAATTTGTTCACTTGGCATGGAATCAGTAGGGATTTTATTCAACAGTTTATTAAATCAGGAGTTAAACTCCTTAATTGGATCTCTAGACTCAATCCTTAGATTTGAAAGGTCATTAATGAGTGTGGCCAAGGATCCATCATCGCCATATTTGGTAAGAAATTGCTCCTAAAAAGTATTCCAACTGGTAATGGATCCAGAGGGCAAGGAGAAATACCAAGACCCAGCTGATCCTTGTAGCATGTAGGGGAAAAGTCTAACTACAACATCTTCTTCTGTTACTCCTTTTATATTAACTGACAACATGAAATTATTTATGTGTTCCTCAGCTAATGTTCCAGCATCTGGATTAAACTTTGGTAACCATTTCTTAGGATAATCAGGTAATGGATGTAATGGTGCAAGCATAGTGACTGCACCAGGACTGTTCCATGGGTTCTGAGCCATCTTGGGAGTACCAACGATTGCCCATGGTGTTCCAGGTGTTTTGGGAGGAGGTGGAAATGAAGACTGAAAAGATTGTGATCTTGAAGGTGATGACCCCTGGTGAACAATAATATGTAATGGGGAAGTGGGTGTTTGACTTCGCACTAGAGATGATGAGATGGAAGGATGGAGAAAAGGTCTCACTACCAGAACCTTCAGTGTTCTTTTTAGCCCTTTTCCTTTGTGGTAAAGGCAACTCAACTGGTTCAATGCCGAGTTTTTTTCTTTCAAGTCAGGTGAGAGGATGATGTAGGTGGAATTGCGAAGTCTCACTGCCTTGAGATACTTCAGATCTGTGAGGTGATATGGAGAAGCCTTGAATTTTCTGGATGATAGACTAAACTTCAGGGGACTCCGGACTTAAACGTTCTGAAGTATGGTGGGGTTGAGCAGTGGTAGTTGTTCCCTCTTCTTCTCGTTTGGACACTAGTATTTCAGAATGCAAACGAGAGGTCTGAGGTGAGGTGGAGGGTGATTTAGTCTATGAATGGTTTTTAGGTTTTGATTTACTCGCCATTCATAGTTGATGGCCCTCCTTCTAGCGCCAAAAATGTTGATGCCGCGAAAATCGTTACATCAACATCGGGGGATAACCACCCGGTCCAGACCTTAATACAACTCCTTTTCCGTTTGGGATGGTGGCTCCAACTAGATATAATGGGATCAGTTTTCCAGTAATGAATAAAAGGGGGTGGATGAATGATTGGTTTTCTAATAAGTGATAATAAATGGAGGACTTATTCTATGAGCAAAAAAGTAAATGACTACCGGGAAGCTTCTATTCTTAAGTGCAACATTTAGTAATCTGTGTTCACTGATAGGCATATAGACGACACTATTCAATAAACAAAGACATTCATTTAAATGATAATTGCTTTATCCAAATAGTTGAACAAAGTAATTAATAAAATATTGTTACACTTCTCTTTTTATTACTGATACATGCATGATTAAAAGAATAGAAAACTGTAAACATCCAATAGTGGAAAGTATAAAGTCTACTGTTAAAACACATTCACATATTCAATAATAGCAAGAATGACCAAAAAAAATCTCACATAAAAGGAATAAACTCAGACATAGATAATAGTATCATATGAGTTGCAAATCATTCCCAACGTCAATCGCAATTTGAATTCCTTCTTCCGACTCAGAAATACTTTTAAATAAAGGCAGTAGTGCACACCCACATAAAAGCTTCGTTAACAAAATTTGGAAAGATTGGTCCAGTTTTCATAAAAGAATATGCCTGAAGTACAGTAGTGCAACTTCAGGTTTAAGTCATATACAAAAACTTACGACCCTTTCTAAATACATGAAAGGGTCTATAAATACTAAACTAATCTAACAAACTACAAAATTAAAATGCTACTAAATTGATATAATCTGATCTTGAATATCTCCCCCACAGCAATCTGGTAATTGGCAACAATGATTCATCATTCTGGCTGTTTGCCTTTTGTCTTGAGTTGGCATATTGCCAGCATTGGTTCCACTTCTTGACGGCGGCTAAGATGAGAATTGATTTGAGTAGCATAGGTGGCATCGTGTATATCGGGAATGATACACCCAATTGCATCCGTTAGGCATTTGAGGGCGGCTATCTGGCTGTATGGTTTTACTAGGAACAACCAATAGGTGTCCCAAGTTAAACTTTTAATTCCTAAGATCAATCTCCCATTCTTTTCTAGCTCTTGGTGACATGACTGCTCCAATGTCTTGGCTGATAATAATTTACCTCGTGTACATTGAGAAATCATGTTAGATAAATAGAGAGTATTGTTGATCAAGTCAATCAAATTGTTTGTAGATAATTTGCATCTAGAAACTGCTCTCTCTGCTTTCATCAATTGGGATTGCCACTCCATGAATAGGATTTCTTTATGGGATTCTAAAATTTTGGGCAAGTTTGTTGCTTGTCCCTCATTAGAGTCCTACCAAGTAAGAAAATCTGTTAAAGTGTCATCGGCTTGCTCTAAATCCTACCTAGCATCAATTGATTTGTCTATTATATATGTTGTTATGTCGCACAGAGGTTCAACTTGGGAAATTTCATGACACAACAATCTTACTTGTGTTATTAATCCCTTATTAATCTGTATTGCCTCTGCTTTCGAATTGGCAGGCTGCGGAAGACTCTTGAAATTCTCTACTTGGGTTGATAATTGAGCAATTTGCTCATCTTTTGTCTTTGCCATCTGTTCATTCATTGCCTTCAACTTTGATAATGCCTCCGATAATTCTTTCTGTCTCTGAATTTCTCCCGAATCGGCCCTCTATTTCTCTTCATGCAACTGTTTGTTGAGTTGGTTATTTAACTGTTGCTGCATGGACAGTTGTTGTTGTAGTTACTCTGCCTTCTGTTGTTCTTTCGATAGTTGTGTTTGTAGTGAAGGGATTACTTAATCCTTTTATTTTAATAAATTTCTTACCTCTGATGCCTTATCCATGGTGGCTGCCGAATAGGCACCAACATATTGGGACAACTTCGTCAGATCATCGGAGGGGTCGAATTCTTCCTTCCACACCACATTGGTTGTTACTGTTTGTTCAGGGAACAAAGAAGGTTGATCAATCCTTATCCTTTTTCGTTGTCACTTTATTACATCCCTGTGTTTTAGGCTATAGAAAACATCCAATGGAGGAATTTCCTCCACCTGAAAAATAATTTGATCCAAAGGATCCTTGGGAATTATTTCTACTATTGTAGTCGGGGGTAGACCGTTGGTTCCTTTGCTTGGAACCTCTTTTGATGTTGTATCTTGTGTATCGGCCGCTTTGGATGTATCGACATCCATTGAGATCTCAAGATTTCTTGTAATTGAATTAAATTGTTGCCATTCCTAGAGCAATCTTGCGTCAATTTGAGTGTCGACACTCACCTCCTTGCTACTCTCCTCCTGCTGCTTTTTCTGTTCCTCCTCTGGTATTCTCTTCTGTTCTTTTTCTGCTTCCTTTCTGTCTTTCCTCTGTGTTTCCTCTTGTTCTTTCCTCTTTGCCTCTTCTTGTTCTAATCTCTGAAGTTCCTCCTACTCTCTTCTTTGGACTTCTTCAAAGATTTCTGATGTAGCAGGAGGTTCGGTGGTAAGCTGCTGCTTACGCTCACTTGATTGTATCATCGGGGCAGTGGCTAATAAATCTAGAGGCAGAGTTTGCAACCTTTTCTCTCTAAGTTTATTAAATTAAAATAACCTGTCATCATGGTATCTCATTCTAGCTAGCTACTGCACCTAAAATATTGACTCGACTGAGGAGAACAGGTCATCAAACTCATCTTCATTATGTTCAAATTTAGTGAGTTTGTACTGGTCTAGAACATTATAGATGACTTTATTCAGATCAAAACGTCTATTGGGAAGAGTGGTGAGACTTAGTATATTAATCTTTTCCGCCTCTTTCTCTGCATGTTTATAATCATGGAGAGTATAGGTGCCACACCTTAGAGGAAAAGGAGGTCAAACTTGCTTCTATGAATTCCTGAGAGTCTTTATAGCTGATGCCATTGTAAGCTGGTATGCTATCTCTCGAGCTAATAGTTTTTCTGGTATATACAAGGGGAGGATATGAGGCCTGGCCTGACTGTCGAAAACTCTTACATAAGTGAATTTTTCTTCTCCAAACCAGGTTCCTAAGGCTGTCAAGTCAATCTCTACCTGAGAGGAGATCTTAGGGACAGGTCTATCAAAAATTTCATAGTAAATAGGTAGCATGAATCCATTACAGACTTGATATAAGTGGTGTTTATAATGAGCTTTCCATAATTTCTGGTGGTAGATATGAATGGGCATAGGGTCCTGTGGAGTCCACCTCCACTCTAACACAAGAAACTTAGAATTAAAACAGAGGGTGTCCAAAATGTAGGCACTAAAGTAAAATGGAGGGATGAACCTATTAGTAACACAGGATTTGTTTCTGAATTCAAGAATAGCTGTAGCTAACTTATCCAATAATATGGTCCCCCAGTCTATGATTTCACTATTACATGCTGCTTCCATCAAAGATACCATCTCTATGGAAAATTTTGAAGAATCATGAAATCCCCACATTCGACACATCATGACTCCAACATAACAATAAGGAGAACAAAAGGAATCGACGGAGTACTTACCCGAAGACTCATGTTTGTGTTTCACCGGGTTCTGTCTCCATTCCCGTATAGGCTCCGACTAAGTTTCATTCTCACCTCTAAACTTCTCCAGGAAGGCTTTATTATACTTCTTCTCTGGTTCAGGCAAATGGTACATTTGTCTCAAATCATTGGGCTAAAATGAATCGAATACTCTCCCATCAACAGTGCAGAATGTCCTATTTGTAATTGGAATTTCTTCAATTGCCCATCTCACCACATCCGTATATGGAAGAATATTCTCTCGAGCTGCTATCCTCTGCAAGTAGGAATCAGCCAAATATTTTAGAGTAGCATCATACTTCTGGCTTGAGCCTGTTGTAGCCTGTACCGATGTTTGCTGAGGTTCCTCAGCTTCAACCAGGTTGTAAATGTTCTGCCAAGTAGTACTACTGAGGCCGAGACATGTGGTATTTGAGATTAATCCCTTTTTGCTTGGTCCCGGATCGGTGGCATGTTGTACTTACCGTAGAAGCTGAAGTTGTTCCAGATTTCTTAGATTTCTTCCCCATTTGGTCTGAATTTGCTACTACAGAAAAGCTCTGCACAAGAGATAAAATGAACGTAATGCGGAGAATAGATGGCGCTTACCAAGTATGGAGGCATTGAATAATGGAAGATTATCATAAGATTCCCGCGGATACAATATCTAAAGGGATTTAGGCATAACTACTCCATTAATTGGCCGTTTAAACCTGTCAATCATTTAAATGCTCATTATATCCTTTATTTGCCGAATAATCGTTTAAGCGTGGATTTGATTTTTTAGCGGTTGGACACAAGCGAATCACTATCGGGAAGAGAAAAGGATTTTAATGATAATTAATATAATATACCAAAGCCATATCAATCATTCTTGAAATTCGCATTTGGTTTATCGCAATCATAGATTGGAGGAAGCCTTGGGAAATTTTATTTAAGTTATTATGGAATCCCCGATCGCCGATAGCGATATCGCTTAACTCGCATCGTGAGTTTTAAGGAGGAAAGTTTCGTTATATTCATATCGTATTCCTTGATTGCCGATTTGCGATATTGCATCGGAGCAAAGGGAGGGACCTTTTGTTGTTTGTTTTCCCGATAACCGATGGTTACTCGCGCTTGTCGCATCGGGGAGAATCAATGGGTCTTGGTTATGTATCCTTTTGTTATTGCAATATGCGATCTTGCGATCACTTTATCACAATAATAAATAATTATTCATTTTATTATAAGACCGATTATTTATTAACTCAAAAAGGGTTTTATAATGTTTCATTTGTTTCTGGACCTTTAGAGGAGTGATGGGTTAATACCAATTTAATCTAAAAGGGACCCATTTCATATTATAGTTTTCTAAATTAAAATTTTATGAAATG
This sequence comes from Pinus taeda, assembly GCA_000404065.3. NCBI lineage: Eukaryota > Viridiplantae > Streptophyta > Pinopsida > Pinales > Pinaceae > Pinus > Pinus taeda. The sequence goes on from APFE031645213.1 coordinate 87,842, forward strand.
GGAGGTTGTTGTATAGCACAACAGGACCATGCATTTATTTTAGTTAATAATAATCTGATGAAAAATATGTTCCTTTCAGGGAGAGTCATTGTGAAATCACGATGCTTGCACTTTTAACTAGTACCTTCTAGTCTAACCATTCTTTTATGTTTGATTAATCATTGTTAAGTAAGTCGAGTAGACTAAGGAGGGGAGGAGAACTTAACAAGTATGTCATAGGTGTATGTAATCATCCTTCTCTAATAGGACAACATCTTCTACTCTCAATAAGTCAGGATCCCTCTTTCGCCCCATGAAACGAATAAGTGCCTATGCACATTTATTTGAACAAATAAAAAACAGAAAATGAAATAAAGGCTCAAAGACGAGAAATGGTTCCTATGTAGAGATGTGAAGTAAGAATCTCCACTGGGTTACTGTCTAGGATCCCTGGCAGCTGAGCAATGTTTGTGTTTTTTTGGTGCAAGATCCCCCAAGGGATGTTTTGGGGCTTAAAACCCAGATTTTGACCAAATCTAATGTAAAGACTATGTTTTGTGTGCGCAAAGCACGAACTTGTAAATGAGTCACAGGGTTGTCCAGCCACATTTCTGTAATGTAATGTCAGCTTTAGAGATCTACTTATGGTCCACGGAGCATGGGATTGTATAAATAGAACGAGGCTCTAAGTTATAAATCACTAAAGAAGTCATGATTGAAGGATGAAGAATTGAGTCTTGTCTAAGTGTAGAGTCAGGTACTTGGGTTATAGAGTAGGAGAAGGCTCTGCAGCTGAGTGCGCATAGACCTAGTAGTCCGTAGCTGAGTGCACGGACCCCTGTAGCTAAGTGCATGGGTCGAGTTGATTTTGTAACCTTTGGAGAAGTAATAAAGAGAAGTTTCATATCATTTCTATGTATCTTTTTCCTATTTTATAAATTGAATGTATCGGATATAAATTTCAATTCTATTGTTTATATGAGGTGTGAAGTTACGTGAATGTGTTATAAAGTGAATATAAGATAAAGTATCCATTTACGTGAAGTTAACTAATAGTCATAAGAATATAAGTGAGATTTGTGGTGTAACTTTGGGATTAGCGTAGATCGCTGCCTGGGCAACTCAGAATCACCTCAGCCCTTAGTGAGGGTTGCGCGAAGGTGATTGTCACAGATCACAAAGGTCTCATAGGTTAGGTCAGTGAGTGAAGTTATCGACATGAAGCTATTCACAGTTGGACTAAATTGACCCCTCAGACATCTCTAGGTTGTGGAAACTTTGTTCTAGCATCCCCCCGTATTGCTTCGGTTGAGGCCTCAGTCCTCGCTCTACGGGCTATTGCTGAAAGGGCCAGTACTGTAGGGATTTGTTTGACTAAGAAATGTCGAACCTGGGTTAGGTCTTGTCAAGCCAAAAAATGGTTCCATTGTCAGGACCAAAATCTGCATAGAGATGTCTGATGTTGTATCATTAGAATCCAACTAAGAAGGAAATTGAAGGTTGGTTGGATAGGAGAATTCACGAGTTCGCGACACAAGAGAATAGGAATCTGTGACTTTCAAAGAGTGGTTAGACTGCTATTTGTAGATAGAGATCCATGAAATATTCTTCGCACCCTTCCCTACAGAGTTGTATCAGTGGATCGTGAAGCTAGCAGATAATCAAGCAAGGTTGAAGATTGATGGTCCTCTTCTATGGAGCCTAGAGTTAGTGCGCATATTGGAAGAATCAGAGGACAAGATCGCGTGCACTGTTGATAACTGGATCAATTGAATTATAGGAGAATTTATCACTGAATTCGTGGTAGACACTATTGGCATTATGGTTCTGGTATGATTATATGTTTTAGATGTTGTACTTGATGGCAACACCCATGGCATGGCTCTCATTTTGATGAAAATAAATAAGTACGCAGGAGAACAGTTCAGGAGGTGCGTACCCGCAGGTATACCGTGCAGGGACCGCATCCAAATACGCGGGTTACCCATTCATGGGGTGCGTACCCAGTGCACACACTTCAAGACAGTAAAGCGCCCACACGTGGGGTTTCTCATGGTATTTAGCCATCGGTTTTGTGTTATTATGGTGTTGGCCCGTGGTATTAATCCATGATTTAAGGAAGAGCTTTACTATATAAAGCTAAGGAGATCATTTGGCTTGTGCAACTTTGAGGATTGAATATCTTAAGATCTTGGGTTCTCGGTTTAAAAAGCTTGATCTTTAAAAGAGAAGTTGGAAGCGAATCTGTGAAGGGTGATCTCTTGAGCGCAAGATCATATCTGAGTATCTGACTGTATTTTGACCCTAATCAGTGGTGCGCAAGTGATCGACAGTGACAGTGCGTGGGTACGCAGAGGAAACAAAGGGTCAGTGTGTAGGTACGAAGAAGAGACGAAGGGGTAGTGCGTGGGTACACAGATGCGACAAAGGTGAATTGCATGGGTACGCAGCACGACAGTGTTTCAGGTGCGTGCTTACTGGTTGAGTACGTGGCGTGACAGTCTTTCTGAGCGCGTACCTACTATGATAGTACGCGGCACAATAGTTCTTCTGGGTGCATGCCTACTGTGCAGTACGCGGCGCGATAGTACGTTTTGGTGCGTACTGTACGCAGATCAGTGAAAGGAGCAGTGCGTGGCCACGCAGTACAGCAGAAGTAACTCTGCAGGTATACGCAGAGAAGCAAAGGATGAAGTGCGTAGCGACGCAGGCCAGTAGAACGAAAACTGCGTATCTGTTTTAAGATCTTCTGTTGGGTTGAATTTTTCTTGTTGATAAGGTGTTCTGGGTTCAGTTCTGTTATTGTTGATCTGGTTATTGCAGCTGACTGTATAATTTACATGTACTTGATGATCATTTGATGTATATGGATCCAGTTTGAAAATTTATGAAAAGTGGTCCTTGAAAAGAAGTAGGGGGTTGTAGCTCCCTTTCAGGAGAGAATGGAAAACGAGAGAGAGTTGTAGCTCTCAGCAGGTTGCAGCCTGCGTACTGGTAAAGGACTGCACCAGTACAAGACCATTGTAAAAGGAGTTTCTAATTTGAAAAGAAGATAGAGACATATTGCAGCAGGTGGTTTTCACCCACATTGGGTTTCCACCTTATATCTGGTGTTCTTTGATGTGACTGTCTGTTTTTCTTGTTCATGCTCATTATTTTATGGTACTGATATGCAAAAATAATTCAAAGTATAAATAAGGAAGATTTGGTAAAAGGAATAGATAATACTGATTGAGCCCCCCTCTCAGTATTATTTTCAATAATTTCATGCACTAGTGGGGGATATTTGTTATCTTTAGCGATGATATGACTGGCTACATTTCTCACTAGCGATGTCAGTGCTGAAGCTCAGTTATGTAACCGCGATGATCCATATTGGGTGAGTTTGTTCCAACAATCGACCTTCTGGATGACTCCATACTTGATTGCTTGCATAGTTTGTGTCGCCCTTCCTTCCCTGGTGTGGCAGTTCTGTCAATTGTGCTACCTTCCTTGGTGATAAGCTCTCTCTTCCACCTTTCATGGAGGCTCCTTCTCCTATTTAAACACTCACCTTTGATATGATCAACTAGTTGGTAAATTCTTGGATTGAGTAGTGATGCTAGTGCTTTGATAGATAGCTGGTGTGAGTGTGATAAGTGTGAGAGTGTTGCTAGTTTGGGGAAGGTTGTGAAGTGCCCTTGACTTTGTGTAAAACTTGTGAGTGAGAGAGAGAGATTTGTATGTCGGGAGATCCATCTTCAAAGAGTGAATGCTTGAAGAACATGCTGGCTGGATCCCTTTGAGAAGGCTTGCGACATCAAGACTTTGGTTGTAAGCTTACTCTTATTTCATTATTAATGCAATCAATGATGTTTTCCTATGTCTTGTATGTAATTTACTTGATAGCTCATGACTTCTTGACTTTGTGAGTAAATATTTCATTGTTGTTTTCCGGTTACGTGCTTTGTTGTATTTCCTTTGCTTTGTTTCACGTTGATCACTTGTTGAGGAGAAGGAAGCGAAAGCTGGAGTAGTGCAACGAAACTCCATCGACCACCAGTTGAGGTAGGCCTCCAACTTTGACTGTTTAAGGAAAGCTATTGTTGATCTATCCTTGTTTGTGACTAGACCTATGCTAGGGCTAGAGGGGTTGCCTCTGTCCATAGAGGGAACACTTTCCTGCATCACAAGTACCTTGGATTTCTCTTTCTCCATAATGAGATGTTTAGCCTTAAGCTGACTGTTCTCTTGTTCAAGGAAGGAAATGATGAACCTTTCTCTTGCCATATTGACCGTGAGCTCTTTGATTTGAAAATCCTTCTCTTTGGTAATCTGTTGCATGTTTGAAAGGTTCGTTTTCTGCTTCCAAGTCCACCAATTGAAAATCATGTTCAATTAGGTCTTCATCTTGTACATGTGATCCCTGTTTTGCTGATGTAGAAGGCTTGGCCCTTTTCTCAACTTGAGAAGTAAACACAATCCTTTTCCCTCTTTGATACATTCTAGTCACCTCAGGTTTAGGTGCCTTGGGAACCTCCAGTGACTTGCTTGATAATCCTACCTCCACCTGTTGTTTTGATACATCTTGATGATGAACTGAAAAAGTAGTTTCATTCCACTGCAATGCTATCTCTATGAATGAATCCCATGTCATGTTCCTTTCTGCTAGCTGATGGAGAGCTACAATCTTTATCGAGTTGTGATGAAAAAGACTAGGGTGATGTTCTTTTCCGTTCATTTGTACCTTCTCAGACATTTTAATAAGGCTTCTACATAAATAATTACACATGTTGAGAGGTTTTAGAGTTGTGAAATGCATTAGAAGCCTAATGTGGTATGCATACGATATGGAAAATCTTCCCTCAGAGGTGAAAAACTTCATTACAACCTTCATCAATGGAGCATACCTTTCCAAAAGTACCTAAATGGGATGATGTGTACATGGGCCTCTCTAGAGGGTGATTTCAAGAAAGATCTGTAATGTCCAAGGGCCAAGCTCATGCCTTTGAACCAATACTCTCCATGATCAGGTATCCTTGTGGCAAGAGAAATGGCAGCTACTGGAAATGTAAATTCAACCCCTGCTATGATGGCCTTTTCTCCTTTCAGATTGGTGGCAATCCAATCAGTTAGTTGTTCATGGAAACCCACTTCACCTACCCTTTGAAAAAACCATAGACAACTAACATCCTCAAAGTACTGCTTGATGAATGGTGATGAGTTGATTTCATTGCAATTGGTTGGCTCATATCTTAGGATTTTAACTCCTTTACGATGTTTTCTCCTTTCTGATGGTGAAGAATCTCCCTCCATTATGGTAGAAACCTTTTTGAACATCTTAGAAGAGAAATAAATCAGAATGCAAGCTTAGATTTGAAGTTTGGGTGAGCTTTGTCAAGTTTCAAGACACTCTATCCTAATCACAGTGCCATTGGAAGAAGCGTAATGCCAAAGCACAACATAGTTCATGGAAGTGTAGCACCACCTCTAGAAGCACAACACAGGTCACAGAAGCACAACACCACTTCCAGAAACATAGTGCCAACCTACAACCCACTTGTGGAGGCCTTAAAATGCTCCAAATTGTGAAATTTATAGTTCTATGGAAATATATTGAAGTCTACTACAAGATGGACTCCTCAAGAATGTAATGTGGACACTCTAACAGGGAGAAAATTTGATTTTACCAAGGTCACTCCAAAAACCTAGGGTGTATCTGACAAAAGCAAAACTCCAACTTGCAAAGAAATTTTGCATGCATTCCACTAATCCAAATCGTGATCTGAATGTACTATTAGAAATATTAGGATGTCTATTTGTCCATAGAGTATTTAAGCATGTAAAATGGCCTCTCCAAGGCTGAGAAATATGAGTTTTCCCAAGGTCACTACAAGACCATAGCGTGCTTCTGACAAAAGCGCAACACCAACTTGTAGAGCACCTTTGACTACCTTCTTAGAGGATTTTTGGGCTGAAAGTGGTATGGTTGGAAATAATATGATGTATAATGCACAACAGAGTCCTTAAGAACTTCCAACACCTGCTCCAAATCCCTGAAAAATTGTCTTGATGTCTAACTATCCAGAAGTGCAACAACTCTTCTGTAGCAAGTGTAGTTTGGGCATTTATCTCAAATCATAACACCTTTGCATAAAATGAAGGTTTTTTTTGTTCCTTGGACTATAATTGACAAAAACCTTTTTCAGATTTACAAATTTATTCTCCATTTGGTCAGAAAAATATTTTGAAGCAAAACTATCCCTATGAGAAATGATGAGATGAGGTAGTGTACTATATCATTGTCTTATTTGAAATAAAACATTACCTTTACCTTTATTTTTCTTTCCCTATGTTGTTAACTCCCTTCATCCACTGAATTACATGATGGACATGTTTTTGTTTTGACATATGGTATCATGATGAAACATGGAGTGAAACCCTAGACCATGACCTAAAATGAGGAATTTAATCATTTCATGACGCAAGACACTTAAATAAAGATATGATACCTCGAAGAAGACAATGACCATGATGAGTGATGAAGACCATGCATAAGTTAAGGGAGTTGAAGTGACCTAGACACAACAACCAGTGACCAAATATTTTATTTGAAGACTCACTGAAATGACAAAACATTGACTTAAGACCCTAACAACAACTTGTAAGAGCATATTTGATCACTGGTGACAGGCTGAACTGACTGACACTAACAATAGCTATGCCAAATTTTGGGAATGCCTAGAAGATCTAGGATTACCAAGTCATATTCTACAAAATTAACACCAACCCCACTAAGTTCATCATGAACTTGTGTAGATCTACTCAGATACTGGGGATAGTGTCACTATTTTTCATCTTGATATTTTGAAGTTTATCCTTAAGCACTGGCTTCTTGTGGTCACTAATATTCTTGAACAATTTAGTCAATGCTTTTCACATTGTGAATGGAGTTTCTTTCGCACGGATATTTGAGACAATGTGGTCTCCTACTCCCTCCAAGATCATTTTCATCACCTTGGATACATCTTGCTTCCATTGGGCTAGGTTTTGTGCATCATATTTTGTTGGTTTTGGAACATATTTGTTGATGTATTCTCGAAAGCCATTTTCATCAAGCACTACCTTCATGTTATTATTCCATGCAATGAAATTATAGTTTTCTTCCAAGGAATTCTCTGGTCTCAACCTGTTAAAGGTAATCTTCCCAACTCTGAAGAGATCCTGCTACACTGAACTGCAAGTCCGAAACTCCTCAGAAAGAACTTTGGTATTCTTGTTCTAATGTGAATCTTTCTCTGATACCATGTAGAAGTTATGATCTAGAATTGTAACTTATCATGAAATTTTAATTTAAATCACAAGGCACAATCCTACTCTACTGCTTTACAGAACACAATTTAGAACATAAATCACAAACATGCAGGGGAAATTTTAAGGATGGATATCTATTTGAAAGTTTATAGACCTTGGAAAATCTTAGTAATATATAATATAAAATTGTAAAATGTTTGATTATATTTTTGTAAAAAATATAATTTTTTATTAAATTGTATTAGTATATCCAAGATCTTGGCGATTTTTAAGGGAAAATAATTTCATACTATAAAACTTGGGTGAGTTATTTTTTAGGAAAAATGGAAATTAGCCAATATTTTTTTTAGAAAAAGTATAGAAAATTAGCCCACTTGCAAATATTAGCCCCTAAAAGTTTCCCTGCAAACATGAAAAGAGAAATAACACACATGCACACAATATTTTCCTAGGGGAAAGCGATCTGCTAAGAAACCATTTTCCTACTTGCATTAATATGATCAATAGAGATGTATTACAATTGCTTTCGTAGATTGAACACAAAATACAAGTGAATAACCTATATCTATACTCACTAAGAAGATTTGACCCATACTTAGTCAATTTGCGCTTATGATTGAACCCATGTTTCCTTGCACAATTCCTGAGGAAATTAGGCCCCTATTATTTAGGAATTTCCTCCAAAATGATTGTGAATCCCAAGGACGATCATCTAACTACATGAAACATATATACACTCAAGACTAGTTTACAATTGATGTTACACTACCTTGGAATCTCCACCACAACTGGGGAACTCAAATTCTGTGCATGTGTTTCCAGGAAAACTAGTGTCTTTTCGATGTGCTAGTTCCACTAAGATTGGCAGCTATCCTAGAAACAAACAATCAAAGCAATTTGCGATTTCCTCTATATATGATAGATAAGAGAGAAGGAAACAGACCAACCTAGATCTTCGGCTTGACTCCTTGCTTTATTTGTCTTGTTGGAGAGGTAAATCCCCTCTACGGATAGAGGCGATCCCTACTAGCCCAAAGGGGGTCTAGCAACAATTGAACAATGCTACACTGCAGGTTCCTAGTTGTGATTAACAAGTGGGTAAGGGAAACCTACTTGGATTCCAATGCTATGTTTGACGAAGAGATGATCCTCTCGCTCCTTCGCTCCAGCTGATCACAGTCTTCCACTATCCTCGCGTATGGACACCTGCACAAGCAAAGAGAGAACAAACACAAGCATAAAATCTACTAAAAACAACTATGTATCAGTCAGGAAAGATACAATTCACATTTAATCATTCATAGGGCAAATGGAAATGGAACCATAAGAGTAGTCATCTATCTTTATTAATCAG
>APFE031645213.1:97398-171206 GCA_000404065.3 Pinus taeda
ATCTGAAACTCTGGATGAGATTATCAATGTGCAGCATTCCCCTCTAATCAAGACAGGTCTGGGGTATAATGGTGAAACATCTCAAGCTTTCACCTCCAAAAGTTATCTTGATGCAGCAAAAAGGAGTGAGCAAAAGCCTAATAGAAATCATCAAGTAAATCAGGGACAGTCTTCCTCAAGAACGAACAAAGACTATCAAGAAAATAGGGGGCAAGCTACCTTAAGGAAAAACAGAAGCTACAACCAACCACAGGTAAAATCTTCCCAATTTTCTTCAAGAATGGATGTCAGTAGAAACTATAATCGGTTGGATGATAGTCGCAGGAATTTCTTCAATGGCCAATGTTTTTCTTGCCATAACTTTGGTCACAAACCAGCTTAATGTGTTGCCTATAAGACAATCATGACTAGTGAAGCTCAAAAACAAAGAAGTATGCCTCAAATCACGAAGAGGACCTATAACCACTTTTCCACCCTTGAAAGTGAAATTGAATGTTCTATTTGTCATAATTTTGGTCATGAAGATTCTGAATGCAGGAGCAGGTTTTGGAAGACAACTCAGAAGGAACAAACCTCAAGTGCCAAAACATGGAGAATGAAGGAAACCGCACCAGAAAGATGTGGGATACTTTATATACAGAAGGACAGGAAAATCAATGGTACATCGACAGCGGATGTTCGAAGGCATATGACAGGTGATAAAGAAAAACTTGAATCAGTATACTGGCTTTAGAAAGGGAAAGAAAAGTTTCTTTGGAAATGATATCCCCTGCAGCCATAAAAGGAAAAGGCATTGCTCAGTTGAAAGAGAAGGTCAAAGCTGGAAATGTTTTGTATGTTGATGGCTTGAAGCATAATTTATTGAGTCTCAGTCAGATGTGTGGTAATGGAACCAAGGTAATATTTCGATCAGATGGGTGTAGTGTTCATGATCTCAATACTGGAAGAACAGTAATCAAAGGCAGAAGAACTCCAAATAATCTATACATATTTGAAGAAGGAGAACAACAATGTTATTTGAGCAAGAATTATGAACATTGGTTATGGCACCGAGGTTGGGACATCTAAGCTTTTCACAAATAAGGAAAGCATGCAAATACCAGGCAGTTCGTGGTCTTCCAGACATCAAAATTCCAGAAAACACCATATGCAAATCATGTCAGTTTGGGAAGCAAACCAGAACTAACTTCCCTGAGAAGGAAGGATCAGCCAGCGGGCCTCTTGAACTAGTTCATACAGATGTATGTGGTCCATTTAGGACAAGGTCACCTCGAGGAGAAGAATACTTTATATTATTCATTGACAAGTTCTCCAAGATGGTTTGGTTAGGACTTATGAAGCACAAGGACGAAGCATTCGAAAAATTCCAATCCTTCAAAGCCTTGGTTGAAAATGAATCAGATTACAAAATTAAGTGCGTCAGGTCCGACAGAGGTGGGGAGTTTACCTCAAATGAATTTTTCGATTTCTGTGAAGAACATGGAATAAGAAGGGAATTCTCTACAGCTAAGAACTCCTCAGCAAAATGGAGTGGTAGAAAGGATGAACAGAACAGTCCAACAAATGGCTCGTGCTATGCTTGATGAATCTGGAACTCCCGCAACTTTTTGGGGTGAAGCTGCATATGCTGCAATTGTTATTCTCAACAAAACAAGTCTCCGAGTGAACAGCACTCAAACTCCTCATGAGCTCTGGTATGGTGAGACTCCTTCGGTAAAGCATTTCAAAATTTTTGGGAGCAAATGCTATATTAAGAATACTGATGAGCAACTTGGCAAACTTGAACCTAGGGCAGATGAAGGCATTCTTCTTGGTTATTCTCCACACAGCAAAGCATATAAGTGCTACAATAAAAGACTTGGAAGAATTGTTGACAACATTGATGTAGTGATTGATGAAAAGGGATACATTCCTAGGCAAATAAATCATGAAAATATCGAAGAAGATGAAGACTACCCTCAAAGATAGAATGATGAAGAAGAAGAACCTCAAGAAGCACCAGAGGAACATACAAGGATAGAAGAAAAGACTCCATCCAGGTATGTTCAGAAGAATCATCTAGAATCTCAGATTTTGGGGAAGAAAGAAGCAGGTGTACAAACAAGAAGAACAATTGCAGAAGCTTCAAGCTATTTGGCATTACTCTCTTCCACTGAACCACAAAGTGTGAAAGAAGCATGCAAAGATGAATGTTGGGTAAAAGCAATGGATGAAGAACTTGAGCAGATCGAAAAGAACAACACTTGGGAGTTGGTTCCTAGACCAAAGGATAAGAATGTTATATCGGAACAAAATGGGTCTTCAAAAATAAACTGAATGAAAATGGAGAAGTAATTAGAAACAAAGCCAGACTTGTTTGTAAAGGGTATGCGCAGCAAGAAGGAATAGACTTTGAAGAAACCTTTGCTCCTGTTGCAAGACTTGAAGTCATTCGAATGTTTCTTGCTCTCTCAAGTTTTCAAAATTTCAAAGTATTTCAAATGGACGTAAAATCAGCCTTTCTGAATGGAGACTTGGAAGAAGAAGTTTACATTGAACATCCAGATGGGTTCATTCTTGGAAATGATCCAAATCTTGTGTGTAGATTGAAAAAGGCTCTCTATGGGCTCAAACAAGCTCCAAGGGCTTGGTACTATCGTTTGGACAAATATCTTCATCAACAAGGTTTTTCAAAAGGTTCAGCAGATAGCAATTTTATATAAAAATTGAAAATGACAAATTGCTATACTTGTTGTGTATGTAGATGACATTATTTTTGGCAGCAATGAAGAAGATATGAGTCAAAGTTTTGCCTTGGTCATGCAGAAAGAATTTGAAATGTCCTTGCTGGGAGAACTGACATATTTCCTTGGTTTGCGAATCCAACAAAAGAAGGAGGAACCTTTTTATCTCAAACCAAGTATCTCAAACAGATCTTGAAGAAATATGGCATGGAAGATGCAAAACCAGTATGTACACCCATGGTCACAGGATGTAGCCTCAGTGCAAATGATGAATCTGCAGCAGTACATCAACCAACCTACAGATCTATGATCGGAAGTCTACTTTATTTGACAGGTACCTGACCGGACATCATGCATGCAGTAGGAATAGTTGGAAGATTTCAGGAAAATCCAAAGGAGACGCATCTTCAGGCAGTGAAGAGAATTTTCAAATATCTTCAAGGGACACAAAATTATGGCTTATGGTATCCTAGAGATACAGATCTCACACTTCATGCTTATACAGATGCAGATTGGGCCGGAAGCGTGGATGACAGGAAGAGCACAAGTGGTGGTGCGTTATTTATGGGTTCCAGATTAGTATCTTGGTTCAGCAAGAAACAGAGTTCGATTGCCTTATCTACAGCTGAAGCAGAATATGTTGCTGCTGCATCTTGCTGCACTCAACGCCTTTGGATGATGCAGACCTTGCAGGATTTTCAAATCGATTGTACTCTGCCTGTCTCCATCTTATGTGATAACACAAGTGCAATCAACATTTCAAAGAATCCAGTCATGCGTTCAAAGACAAAGCATATACCGATCAAATATCATTTTCTTCGGGAACAAGTTCTTGAACAAAAGGTCAAGTTTGAGTATGTTCCTTCTAAGGAACAAGTTGCTGATATTCTCACCAAACCATTGCCCAGGGAGACCTTTGAATACCTCAGGCAAAAGCTGGGGGTTGTTGATGCATCATCTTGTTGAATCTCTTTTGATGGTCGTCCGCACAGGTTCAGGGGGAGCACATAATGCATTGTTGGCATTATGGAGGAGATCATGGATGCTGGTCTGAATGTTGCCGTAATATGTCTCTATCTCTTTCATGGTGGATTATGGTTCTTCTTTACAGATCTGGGGGAGCATATTATTAGGGGGAGCATAACCCTTTGCCCTTGATGTCAAAGGGGGAGAATGAAGCTGAAGATTTTGAGGTTACCATCAAGTCCAAAGGGGGAGATTGTTGGCATTATGGTTCTGGTATGATTATATGTTTCAGATGTTGTACTTGATGGCAACACCCATGGCATGGCTCTCATTTTGATGAAAATAAATAAGTACGTAGGAGAACAGTTCACGAGGTGCGTACCCGCAGGTATACCGTGCAGGGACCACATCCAAATACGCGGGTTACCCATTCATGGGGTGCGTACCCAGTGCACACACTTCAAGACAGTAAAGCGCCCACACGTGGGGTTTCTCATGGTATTTAGCTGTTGGTTTTGTGTTATTATGGTGTCGACCCGTGGTATTAATCCATGATTTAAGGAAGAGCTTTACTATATAAAGCTAAGGAGATCATTTGGCTTGTGCGTCTTTGAGGATTGAATATCTTAAGATCTTGGGTTCTTGGTTTAAAAAGCTTGATCTTTAGAAGAGAAGTTGGAAGCGAATCTGTGAAGGGTGATCTCTCGAGTGCAAGATCAGATCTGAGTATCTGACTGTATTTTGGCCCTAATCAGACGTGCGCAAGTGATCGACAGTGACAGTGCGTGGGTACGCAGAGGAAACAAAGGGTCAGTGCGTGGGTACGCAGAAGAGACGAAGGGGTAGCGCATGGGTACGCAGAGGCGACAAAGGTGAATTGCGCGGGTACGCAGCGCGACAATGTTTCAGGTGCGTGCTTACTGGTTGAGTACGCTGCGTGACAGTCTTTCTGAGCGCGTACCTACTGTGATAGTATGCGGCACAATAGTTCTTCTGGGTGCGTGCCTACTGTGTAGTACGCGGCGCGATAGTACATTTTGGTGCGTACTGTACGCAGATCAGTGAAAGGAGCAGTGCGTGGCCACGCAGTACAGCAGAAGTAACTTTGTGGGTATACGCAGAGAAGCAGAGGAGGAAGTGCGTAGCGACGCAGGCCAATAGAACGAAAACTGCGTATCTGTTTTAAGATCTTCTGTTGGGTTGAATTTTTCTTGTTGATAAGGTGTTTTGGGTTCAGTTCTGTTATTATTGATCTGGTTATTGCAGCTGACTATATAATTTACATGTACTTGATGATCATTTGATGTACATGTATCCAGTTTGAAACTTTATGAAAAGTGGTCCTTGAAGAGAAGTAGGGGGTTGTAGCTCCCTTCCAGGAGAGACTAGAAAACGAGAGAGAGTTGTAGCTCTCTGCAGGTTGCAGCCTACGTACTGGTAAAGGACTGCACCAGTACAAGACCATTATAAAAGGAGTTTCTAATTTTGAAAGAAGATAGAGACATATTGCAGCAGGTGGTTTTCACCCACATTGGGTTTCCACCTTATATCTGGTGTTCTTTGATGTGACTGTCTGCTTTTCTTGTTCATGCTCATTATTTATGGTATTGGTATGTAAAAATAAGTCAAAGAATAAATAAGAAAGATTTGGTAAAAGAATTAGATAATACTGATTCACCCCCCCTCTCAGTATTATTGTCCACAGACACTTCAGCCAACTATAGCAGGAAAGAGTGAAACTTTGTCAAAGGACTGCGAGGTAAGTACATAAAGTCCCTGAATACTTGGATTAAAAGGTTATTGAGTGAAAAGAGTATTATGAAGTTACACTAATGTTTGGGGCTACGCAAAGTGGAAAAGCCTGTTAGATGATCCAAAAATACAATTTTATCATAGGTTATAAAATTAGAATAAAATAATTATTAATTTAAGATATTAAATTAATAATTATTATTCTAGAATGTTTAATTATTTAATGGAGACTTTTAGAATTAGCATATTGTTGTAACTAGACATGACTCTCCAAATGTGTTGTATCTTAGGCTCTATTTTAGGAGATTTGTTAGCTAGTTGGTTTTTATAGCATTTATTGTAAATGGACACTTGTTATTTAATAAGTGATCCATAATTAGAGATAGTTAGGACACAGAGATTATAAATGGCTCATTGCAAGAGTGTTTGGTTGTTCGGGTGTAAACTCTTGCAAAATCATATTATGTAATTTTTTTCTGATTAATAAAATTATGTGTCTGAGGACACTTCTGCCATTATTGTGGTATCAGAGCTCCAGTAATGCTGCAGTTGATTTGAGGACGCGATCCTAGCTTTATCAAATTGTGGAAAACTCAACTCCATTGAAGTGGTCAGCAAACTATTGGTATGAAATTTGCAAAAAAAAATTATTGATCTTAGATTTGCCAATTCTAAAATCATTTTTTAAAGCAGCAAATGCAAATCTATGTTTTCTCTGCACTATTATTGTTTCGCTCGCCAACTCTGTATTTCTTCGTGGTCCATGCTTTTCATGCCATGGTCGGTGTTTGTTTTTAGCTGAATTTTCTGTTTGAATGAGGCTTCCATCCTTGGAGGGAGCTCGAGATTCACCAAATTATGAAGATTTTTTCTTCCATTTAAGAGTGGAAGAGTTCACCCCCACCATTAGATGTTGGGTGAAATCAACGAGAATTTTCTATCGAGTACAGATCCATGCTAGCATGAGAATCATGGCCAGTGTTGTGTTGAGTGATTTTGGAGTGAATTCTCATGAGATGCATGTTGTGGATCGAATCAGTTAGTCGATTTAATGAAAGCATCAAGTTTTGAGTGGCCCGTTTTCACTCTGTGCCCGACGGTGAATGCTCTCTTGATGTGAGAAGGAGACGGTGATGTGATGAAGGAAACTTTGACTGCGTGAGGAAATTCAAAAGTTGTGTGCAAACACAGTAGCCCAATTATTGCTTATAGATGAAGAGACTAAAATATCAGTCCTTCTGATTCTGGAAAGAATGTTCTTCAATATCTCATCTGGAAAATGAACAAGTTGATCAACGTTCCATTTACTGTTTTCAACAAGGGATTCAGAATCTTTGTCAGATGTGACTTTTGTAATCTGAACGTTGTAATAGCGATTAAATTCTCGATTTGGAAGCTCCATTGGAAGCTTTTGTGAAAAGCGAGTGGCAACTTCTCTCCATTCAGGGGTGAAGACGGAACTTAATTTGGGGTGGTCTGCAAAATGCTTCCTCTTGCTTCCGCTTTTGTAATCTTCATCTCTTTTCTGCGACATGATCATTAGAAAGAATTTACTATCGAACCCCGGATCATATTTTCTTGTGACTGTAACAAAATAATTCTTGAGGGTTTCCACTACGGCAAGGTTGAGGCTTGGAATTTTTGACCCAGATCTGTGTCGTTGTTAGATTCCGCATGCTATTGGGATATTCCTGTTGTGAAAATTGCCCTTCGGTTGATTAATTCAGCAAATTTGTTTTTTTCTTGTTGAATATTCAAATTTCTACTAAGTGTGTAGTTTCATCGCTCTCAAAAGGCTTGTTACAGGATACATATTCACAAGACTTGTTGGAGGGAGCATCAGAAGATGTTGAACGTCGGAAACTAAATTTTGAGGAGAGAATACTAAATCCTGGAGTTGTCAACACGCCAAGGAAATGAATGAAAGAAGGCTTTGAAGTATTGTTTAAAGATATGCATTGAATTATTGTTTAAAAATCTTATAATTTATATTTTGTAGTCACTTATGAAAGCTAAATCAAATTTGTAAATTTGTGGAAATAGGAATTTGTGGATACAAGGTATATATTTTTATGTAATATTATTGGAGTAACAAGGATTTTGTAATATTTGTGGAGGAATAAGGTCATTTATGATTTTTGGAGTAATAAGGAGATATTTTTTTGTAATTTGTTTTTGGAGACATAAGTGTGGCATTGTAACTCAAAGTAATTTTACTTTGAGGGGGGGTAACTTTTTTTTACTAGATTGTGGAAAAGCACCATTGTAAAAGTCAAATTTTGAAAGTTTCCTTGTAAAAATTTGAGAAATTGACTAGAGCCAAGTGCAAAGCTCAGTCAATTTTCTCCCGTTTTGACGACTATTCGAGGGTCAAGGCCAAGCCCCAATAGTTCATTTTTTGCATCGTGTGTTGTTATTATGTTGTGCATCTTGATTTTTTTGGAGCTTGATTCGTGGTGTGAAGTCTTAACACTACAATGTCTAAGTTTATTAATTTGTTTTCTAATTCCGAAAAACTTGAAGGCACAAAATATTATAAAACATGGCATCGTCTTATCGAAAGCACTCTCATTTACAATGAATTATTGCAGGGTATATGTGATGGAGATGTTATGCCGAATAAATCGACAGATGCAGCTGCACTAGCAAAATGGGAAATCAAGAATGCTAAAGCCTTAGATCTTATTAAATCTTCTGTGAATGATGAAATGTATGTCCATATAGAAAATGCTACAAATGCATGGTCTGCTTTGAAAACTTTTAAAGACCTCTTTGATACACAGCCTGAATCAAAGAAAGTTGATCTATAATTAAAATTGCTGCAACAAAAATTAACTGAAGGCGGTGATGTTCTTGAATATATCTCAAGACTTAATAATATTAGGCAAGAAATTATTAATGCTAGTTTTCCCACAATTGATGATAGCTTTATGGTCACAATTGTAATTGTTAGACTTCCTTCTTCCTACAGGCATTTTTGGAGACTCTACAAGTAACTGGGAAATTAGAGAAACTAAAAGTTTGATGAACTTTATGAAATGTTGACTCAACATGATAAAACTTTTGGGAAGAAGAATAAAGTTGGTGAAGACGTTTTTCTCACAGAGGCTAGCACTAGTTCTCGAGGCAGAGGCAGAGGGAATGAGAATTAAACAACACATAATATACAAATTCGAGGACAAAGACAAAGCAGAGGAAACAATTTTAACAGAGGAGGAAGGAATAATTTTCAATGTAGAGGAAACAACCAAGGAAGAGGTAATTTTCAAGGACAAGGAAACAATAATCAAGGTAGAGGTCAATCTTAATGTAGAAGTCAAAGCAGAGGTAGAGGACAATCTTCAGGAAGAGGAAGAGACTTAAGTCAAGTTGTGTGTCGAAGATGTAGCAAAGTTGGCCATTATGCTGAAGATTGTCGAACATCACTTAATAAAATTCCCAAGTTTCAATAGCATTCAACGCAATTTGCAAATGATTGAGATGAAGATAACTCAGAATATGTTTTTACTTCCTCGCCAGCATCACAACTTCCATCCCATATTAGAAGTGACTATGAAGATTCCTGGATCTTGGATTCCAGGGCCACTCAGAACATGACTTGTCGACGTGATTTTCTTTGTAATTTTCAAGATTGCGAACTTAATTATATTTTTCTTGCTGATGATACAAAACATACTCCTTATGGAAAAGGAGTAGTAAAACTTTTTCTCCCTGGCATTGGAGAAAAAATGATTCCCAATGTATGATATGTACCCAATTTTAAGAAAAATTTTCTCTCTTTAGAAATGATTTGGCAAGTAGGACATCAGGTGATTATGGAAGATGGTTTAGTCAAGATTAATTCAATCAAACAGAACTTGAAAATAGTCATGACAGGTTATGAATATTGAAAACTGTTACGGATGAAAGGGACAGTTATTCCAAGGCATTCTGATTTTGCAGGGGTAGTGACTACATGTATTTCACCTATAAGAGTATGGCATGTAAGATATGGGCATTTGAATTTTGAGAGTCTTTCTCAATTGCAGAAACAATGAATGGTTAGAGGACTTCCCACTTTCAAAAGGGAAAATGCAAAATGTGAGGCTTGCATTTATGGCAAACAAAATTGAGAAAGTTTTCCAACAAGTTCATGGCGTACAAACAGGCAGCTACAACTAGTTCACAGTGATGTTTGTGGACCACTACAAACTTCCTTTGGTGGATGCAAATATTTCCTACTATTCATTAATGATTTCAGCAAAATGACTTGGGTTTACTTTTTGAAGAACAAGTCAGAAGCATTTGATAAGTTTAAAATTTTTCGCCAACTTGTCGAAAATGAAGTCAAAGAAAAGATAGGTACTCTCAGGACAGATATTGGGGGAGAATTCACTTCAAATGAATTCAAAACTTATTGCAGTGAAAATGGCATAAGATGACATCTTACTAATGTTTACACTCCACAACAAAATGGAGTAGTCAAAAGAATGAATCGCACTTTGTTAGGAATAGCGAGATCCATGTTAACTTTCAAGATGTTAAGTCCAACATATTGGGCAGAAGAAATTCATACAGCTGTCTACTTAAGAAACAGATCTCCAACTACTTCTTTAGATGGAATCACACCTTATGAAGCTTGGTTTCATTTCAAACCTCGAGTTAAACATCTTAGAGTTTTTGGGTCAATGTGTTATGCCTTAGTTCCGAAATAAAAACGAACTAAGATTGACTCAAGAAGTTTAAATTGCACAATGATTGGCTATTCTAATGAGAAGAAAGGGTATCATCTTTTGACCAATGGAAAATTCATTCTGAGTAGGGATGGCATTTTTGATGAAAATGAGAGTAAAAGTGCTGAAGAAATTGAAAATCTTATTCACAAGTTAGAAACTAAAGGAAGTAAAATAAATGGAAAAATGCAAATTCAACCAAGTTCACCAAATTGGTATGAACTTGATTTTCCTTCCTTTGAAGATGAGTCATCCAGTCCATCTACATCAACAACATCATCTGGGTCTTCTAGCAGTTCATCCGCATCTCCAAGCAGCAACAGTTCTTCTAATAGTGATTCTCCACACTCTTCACCTAAAGGACGGACATCAATTTATATTAATCCTCTTTACAATGATGGAGACTTTACATAAGCGGAAACAACTGAGCACCAACTTCCAAAATGGGCAGTTCAACTTTTGAAAGATGTAAAGCCTGATGAGCAGAATAAAACAAGCAACAGAAGGGCACATAGAATTGAAGGCAATTTTGCATTAATAGAAAATGATTTTACTGAACCTTCCACATACAAAGAAGTAGTAAAACATAAAGAATGGAAACAATCTATGGTTGAAGAATATCAGGCAGTAACTGATAACAACACTTGGAAGCTTCTTGATTGTCCAGCAAATGTTAAACCCATAGGATACAAATGGGTTTACAAAACTAAGTATAATCAAAAGGGAGAACTTGAAAAGTATAAAGGACGACTTGTCGCAAAAGGTTTTGTGCAGTAGGAAGGCATTAATTACGAGGAAAATTTTCCTCCTACAGCTAAATGGAACACCATCCGATTAACACTTGCATTGGCCGCTCAAAAAGGATGGAAATTTCATCAAATGGATGTGAAAAGTGCTTTTCTCAACGACGATTTACAGGAGGAAGTGTATATGACCCAACTGCTAGGTTTTGAAGTTGAAGGACAAGAACATAAAGTCTGCAAATTGATCAAGGCTTTATATGGATTAAAACAAGCTCCCCAAGCTTGATATGCAAAGATGGATGAATACCTTAAGAAAGATGGTTTTCAACGAAGTGAATCTGATGATACTTTGTATGTGCGACAATAGGGAAAATATCTGGTCATTCTTGTTATGTATGTAGATGATTTGATCATCACTAGCAATCATGATGGTCATATTGCACAGGTGAAAAAGGAGTTACATGCCGGTTTTAAGATGACAGATTTGGGATTACTTCACTACTATCTTGGAGTTGAAGTCTTCCAACGTCCACATCATATTTACATTTCTTAGAGTAAGTATGCAGCAGAGGTTCTTCAGCGATTTGGCATGCAGGATTGCAAGCCCATTCTCACCCCCATGGAGCAAAACTTGAAACTTTCAAAATTTTAAGGGGGAAAAGGTGGACAATACAACTTACAGACAGTTGATTGGCAGCTTGATTTATCTGACAAATACTCATCCTGATCTATCTTATGCAGTCAATATTCTTTCACATTTTATGTAGGAACCATGAGATAGCCACTGGAATGCAGCCAAAAGAGTTCTTCGATATATCTAAGGAACAAAAGATTTTGGTCTTCTTTACACAAAGACTAAAAATTTTGTACTTGGTGGATACTCTGATGCCGACTTTGCGGGGAGTATTGATGATCGAGCATCAACATCAGGTTATTTAATGAATATGGGGTCAACAACAGTTTCTTGGAGTTGTAAGAAACAAGCTACAATGGCCACTTCTTCAGCAGAAGCAGAGTACATTTCAGCATGGGAAGCAGTATGTGAAATTGTTTGGTTGCACAAAATTTTGTAGGACTTGGGCATTTCTCAAGTAGAAGCTACATCATTATTCATTGACAGCCAGTCAGCCATCAAACTTGCCAAGAACCCAGTTTTTCATTCAAAGACAAAGCATGTAGACAACAAGTATCATCATATTAGATCTCTCATTGCCAAAGATGTCCTTAGGCCAGTTTATTGTCCTTTCGAAGATCATATCTTCGACATTTTCAACAAACCGCTTGGCAGAATAAAATTTACTAAGTTTATGGATGAACTTGGTATCTGTTGTAATGTATCTTTGGATCACAAGGGGGAATGTTAGATGATCCAAAAATACAATTTTATCATAGGTTATAAAATTAGAATAAAATAATTATTAATTTAAGATATTTAATTAATAATTATTATTCTAGAATGTTTAATTATTTAATGGAGACTTTTAGAATTAGCATATTGTTGTAACTAGACATGACTCTCCAAATGTGTTGTATCTTAGGCTCTATTTTAGGAGATTTGTTAGCTAGTTGGTTTTTATAGCATTTATTGTAAATGGACACTTGTTATTTAATAAGTGATCCATAATTAGAGGTAGTTAGGACATGGATCTTATAAATAGCTCATTGCAAGAGTGTTTGGTTGTTCGGTTGTAAACTCTTCCAAAATCATATTATGTAATTTTTTTCTTCTGATTAACAAAATTATGTGTCTAAGGACACTTCTGCCATTAAAACCTAGAGGAACAAAGAAAGTAAGGGACTAGAGAATAGCCCTTTAATTTCACCTCGGCGAGGGGGCGAGGAAGAGCTTGCAAAGGTATCTCCGCAAAGTGCAATCCATTTGATAAGGCAGAGAATTCCGTGCATACCAACCCCACCCACACCACCACTAGCTTCACCACTATCACCTACAACTTCACCCATGCCACCTCCACCACCACCGCAATTCAATATGGCAAGCACAATAAAGTTGCTTGTGTTCAAGGGATTGGGAAATGAATACCCGAACCAATTTTGGTTCGTGGTAAAAGCTGTATGGGAAGCGCAAGGAGATATGGGTGACAATATAAAGAAAGCAACACTAGTTAGCACTTTGTAGGACTATGCGTTGACCTGGTACATTAAGCACTCAAGTGATAACTGAATGTGTGAATCATGGATATGCAAACTGCGCTAAATAAGAAATTTAGTAGTGAGAAGTCAGAGGCATAGTCAATCATTAGGTTCAAAGAGATCACAATGCTACTAAGTGAGGCTCCTTGGGAGTTGGATCAGAGGATGAAGTGTACAATTCGCAAAGCTAATATGACTTTAACAAATGGACTGCCCCGTAAATGGTTTGTAGCATCACTAACGCCACATCTGAGGAATGAATTGTTGCAGCAGAGGTTAACGGCTCAAGCAGAACCCTTGGAGATGAAAATGAGGCTACATGAGACCCTAATGTAGGATCCTAACTTGGGTGTTCAACAGATCTGTGCGCATTTGAAACACTTATGCCTTGAGATGTAGAGTTTGAAACATCATAGAGAATCTC
This sequence comes from Pinus taeda, assembly GCA_000404065.3. NCBI lineage: Eukaryota > Viridiplantae > Streptophyta > Pinopsida > Pinales > Pinaceae > Pinus > Pinus taeda. The sequence goes on from APFE031645213.1 coordinate 110,870, forward strand.
GACTAGAAGTGGCTGAAGAGGTGTGCTGTGTAAAATGAAAAGGTTAGGGTCATGACAAAGACCACTATCCCGTGTTCACAAATTACCCCACAAGAGGAGGATCGATGCCGTTAAGGCCAGAAGTGCAAGCGGGACCTAGTGAAGCACCTACTTTGTGGTGCGTGATTTTTCAAATAAGTGGAAAGCATGCTACAAAAAACTTCCATTTGTTATAGAAGTACACGCAGAATACACAACAGTTGTTCTATAATTTTTGTAGGTTGGTTGGACATGATGAATGCACTTGTAGAAGCTATGAGCTCATGATGGATATAACTCCCACCTACAGAGTTTAGGCCGAAATGTGGCCCCTTGACTAGAGTGCAAGGATGGAGTGAACCAAATTTCAGGGGCGCGGATGAGGCCAAGGCAGATGAGGAACTGGGAGAGGTCACAGACAGTTGATATTTTACAATTGCGGTAGGGCAGGACAATATGCTCGTGATTGTACAAACCCAATACGTCCATCGTGTCTGTACTACACCTTGTTTGAACACGAGATGGAAGATTGTCCTATGCTGATAGCTAGGATACACGAAAAGGGAGCACTACCACCTCCCTCGACTCAAAACCTATAGATGATGAGGTTTGAGCCATGTGAGGAAGATCCAAATGTGAACATTATACAACAAAGTAGAATTATGATGGCAGATGATAAAGGTAAAGAACCAAAAGATAGCACTTGGGTTCGCAAAGCTCCAGCAAAGGAAGTAGAGTTTGATTTGGAACACGCTCAAGAATCCTTTATGGAAGCTAAGAAGAGATTTGTTGATGCCTCCACTTTAGGAAGCGAAGATATACCTATAGAAAAATAGAAATGGTATAAATATAATTGCTATAAATAGCATTTTAGGTACTAATGTTGGACATAAAAACAAGGAATGAAAAATGGAATTGCTAAAAATAGAATTTCTATAAATAGTATTTCAAGAGAGATTCCAATTTGAGTTAGTCCCTGAACTAAAATTGAGAAGTAAAAATTGAATTTTATCTTAGCAGTTGTTTGTAAAATAATTAATTAATTCATCTTGAGGTAATTAGTTGTAGGAAATCAAGCATGAAGTCTATGTGAAGACATGCAACAGTTTCTCCATTGATTGAGGAAGTTATCCCTTGATTAAAGGACATCATGATGAGTTGTACTTTGAGTTGTAATTAGTTGTCTCAGTTATCTCAGTTAATTCGAGTTAGATTAGTTCCAACAGTTTGTGGAATTAATTGTGAGTTCAGTTAGTTAATGCATGTATGCATGTAACTGCTGCATCTTACATAACTGAATATTCTCTCATAAATAGCTCATGCATGTCAGTTTAGTTAGAGACCTAGTTGATATTAGAGGAAGGGACAACGTACTATCAATTGGAAATTTTTCCTATACAGGAAACTCATCCATGCAGAAGGAATTATCTCCTTCAGGATTGTGTTGTTACTTCTAAGTTTAGTGAGCAGTGTGAGGGGTGAATTCACACAGGTGGCAACATTAGACCCCAGGAGAAACTGCACAATGAAATAGGAGGCTTGGAGGGCAGAGGAGAAGGTTCGTTAGAAGCCTTTAACTATCTGTGAGCAGCAGTTGGATTGTACTAAGAGCAGGATAGCTTGTGAGTTGATGCTTTGTGTAATATGAATATATTTCCACTTGTATGATAATACAGAGATTAGGGTTTTTAGCTGAGGATTTCCCTAGAGTATTCTTTTGTGTTCATGTATGATTGCTTTCTCATTCTTAGTTATGTGTTCTATTTGATCTTGCTCAAAATTGATTAAGCTTCCGCAAGTTTGTTGTAGAATTAGATCTTGTATTTTGCTTCAGTATACTACATAATTTGTTGATATATAGTGGGAATTACTACATGGAATTAGAGCAAAGGTGATCAAAGAGAATAACGGTATACAAATAAGGGAGAAGTTCAAAGTTTCAAGTTCCTGATTATAGAATTTGAATTCTTATCACATCTAAAATTTCCCCAATGGCATTCAATAGTTTAAGAATCGAGTATGCCCTTGATGACAACTCGAATTATATAGCCTAGAAGGATTGCATGGAAGCAGTATTAGAGGACAATGGTCTAAGGGACTTCTTTAATGCTACAAAATTGGCGGAATGGAAGAAATGTGTGGCTAGAGAGAGGAGAATCCTCTTGGAGGGAGTTCGAGACCACATTGTCTCGAGTCTCTGTAGGAAGGAGACACCATTTTGAATGTGGAAAACATTGAAAGATCTATATCAAAATAGGAGCGATCAGAGGAAGTTGGTGCCAAGACAAAAGCTTTGAAAAATCAAGTGTGAAAAGGGTGACATTGTCTCTACATATCTGAACAAGCTCACCACCTACAAGGATGAGCTTGGAAGTGTAGGGATCATGAAAACCGATGATGACATGGTGAGTCTTGCTCTCCTCTGTCTTCCTAAGAGTTGGAATAGCTACCAAGGCTCGGTAAATGGAAGAGAGAAACTGCCAGATTGGGAATGACTTTGGTTAGATCTAATGCAGGAGGAGATAAGAAGATGCACTAGAGATGGTTCTTCATCCAAGGAGGATGAAAAAATTTCATTGTAGTGAGTAAGGCAAATAAAGGGAAGGAGAAAGATTCTCATCCCAAATCAATTTATTCCTATGGTGGGAAGAAGTTTGACAAATTGAAAGTGTCATGCTTTAATTGTCATGAGGTGGGCCATTTTTCTATTAAATGTTCACAAAAGAAATCCAAGAAGGGATCCTCAGAAGGATCAAAAGGTGAGGCACTAGCCTCATGGTTCAAGTTAGACTTCACCCTCTTTGAATGTATGGTTTCATCCATGGTGGGATGTGGTTGGTTTCTTGACAGCGGAGCTTCATTCCACATGAACGACAATAAGAGTTTGTTCGACACCTTGAAGGAGAAAGATCTCCAAATACTCATAGCGATGGGTAATGATGAAAAGTATAGTGTCTCAGGAGTAGGCACTATTGTTTTTCAGAGCCAACATGGAGCTTGAATTACCTTTACAGATGTGAAGTATGTTCCAGGACTAAGAAAAATTTTGATATCGATCCAATGCTAGAAGACAAAGGCTATCATGTAGTCTTCAGTAAGGGAAACTTTTTACTTAGACATGTCACCATGAGACAGGTGAAGCAGATCAGTTCATGAGTCAAGAAACTATATTCTTTTGAGGTTCAAGATGCATGCAAAGCCTTAAGGAGCAAGGCAACTACTAGAGACTTGGTGGTTGAGAGGGAGAGTACATTACCTTTCAACATGCAGTGCCAAAAGAAGTCTTAGACAATTGTGGAGGAGCCACAATTGGTGAAGCAGCTTCAAGAGGTTGTGGAGCAACCAAAACTCGGGAATCTGAGAGGAGACCAAGTGGAGTCATCCACTCATGTAGAGACCTCCGGTAGGGGGGAATTTCAAGCCAAGTGGAGAGATGGATCACATGCATCCATACCTCCAAGTCAAAGGTGGGGTGATGTGGAGTGATAGTCCCAAGAAGGTTGGAATAGGGGCAAGATCATTGAGGCACTCAACCTATTTGATTAGACCTCACTATGGGCGCTCACATGAGGAGTAGCAAGACTGGCTGAGTGGGTAGAGATAGATGCAGATGGAGCGGTAAAGGGAGCTTCAATGTCAGAGTGTGTTTCTAGCCCAATAGGGAGGTCAGTTGGGAGATCAATTACTTACTTCTCAGTAACTAAGTTGCAATGCAGTTGTGGGTAGCACGATGCAACATGATGAGAGGAGGTGCAGTGCGGGTGCGTGCTGGGAGATAGGACCAACAACAGTATGAATGTAGCGTCAGGAATTAATGTGATTGATGCAATATAAGATCAAAGTGATAGAGGTCAGAGTAGTCGGATCCTGAAGAGCATAGAGGTGCCAATTTTTCAGTCAACAGAGGCAATAGCAGTCAGAGACTTTGATGACAGAGGCATCATTCTGATTTAGGCTAGATTTTTTTTGTTTCTGGAGTTGCTAGAGCAACAACACTTGAGAGAAGTGTTGCATGCAGAGAATTCCAAAGGTTCAAGATCGAGTTCGAGTTGAATTCCTTTCTTGTTGAGAGGCAGTATTGAGAATGGCAACAAGAAATGCTATAAAAAAAAATTCAGGTACCAGTGTTGGACATAGCAACAAGGAATGAAAAATGGAAATGCTAGAAATAGAATTTCTATAAATAGTATTTCAGGATAGATTCCAATTTGAGTTAGTCCCTGAACTAAAATTGAGAACTAAAATTCGAATTTGATCTTAACAGCTGTTTGTAAAATAATTAATTAATTCATCTTGAGTTAATTACTTGTAAGAAATCAAACATGAAGTCTATGTGAAGACCTGCAACAGTGTCTCCATTGATTGAGAAAGTTATCGCTTGATTAAGCAGAATAGGATAAGTTGTGCTTTGAGTTTTATTAGTTAGCTCACTTATTTGAGTTAAGTCCAGTTACATTAATTCTAATAGTTTGTGGAATTAATTATGAGTTTAGTTAGTTAATGCATGTGTGCATGTAACTGTTGTACTTCATATAACTGAATATTCTCTCATAAATAACTCATGCATATCAGTTTAGTTAGAGACCCAGTTGAGATCAGAGGAAGGGACAATTTACTATCAGTTGGAGGATTTTTCCTATATAGGAAACTCATCCATGTAGAAGGAATTATCTCCTTTAGGATTGCGAAGTTACTTCTGAGTTTAGTAAGTAGTGTGAGAGGTGAATTCACACAGGTGGCAGCATTGGACCCCAGGAGAAAATACACAAGGAAATAGGAGGCTTGGAGGGAAAAGGATAATTTTTTTGAGAAGCATTTTACTTTTTATGAGTAGTAGTTGGACTGTACTGAGAGCAAGATAGCTTGTGATTTGATGCTTTGTGTAATCTGAACATATTTCCACATGTATGATAATACAAAGATCGGGGATTTTAGCTAAGGCTTTTCCTAGAGTATTCTTCTATGTTCATGTGTGATTTATTTCTCATTCTTAGTTATATGTTGTTTTATTTGATCTTGCTCAAAATTGATTAAGCTTCTGCAATTTTGTTGTAGAAGTAGATATTTTATTTTGCTTTAGTATATTGCATAATTTGTTGATCTATAGTGGGAATTTCTATAAGACCAGAGCCATAGATGGACCCATCTATGTTTACAATGTTACTGGAAACATCCATGAAGCTACTACATGACAGTAAGGTTGTGAAAGGATTGCAGGAACTCATTAATAGATGTGCTAGGACCATGCCAGGAGAATTGCGCATAGTCAGAAAGATTGGAAAGCATAAGAATAGAACAGGAAGATAAATGAGGTTAACGTTGTAGATTGCAAAATATGAGATGGACCAAGTAATTTTGGATTTAGGATCATACGTGAATGTTCTGCCAAAGCAGACATAGGAATGCAAGGGGAGGCCTATGCTATAGTGGTCTCCTATTTAGTTGCAAATGGAAAACCAGCAAAAGGTAATACCCCTAGGTTGATGGCAGGGAATCATAGTGGATATTGAGGGAGTGAGCATGCTAGCGGACTTCGAGGTGATAGAGATTGTTGATGACAAAAATTCCTACGATGTTCTCTTAGGAATTGATTAGGAGAGTAACATGAATAAGGTGATTCATCTGAAGAAGTGCAACATGATTTTTGTGAAGAAATCTCTGCCTGTAGTTATACCCTTGGACCTTGCTGAGGGATTGTGCTATATAGAGCCGGTAGGTGACTATCAAAGTGACAATGATTTGGACTGTATCTACAAGATAACCAGGTGAGAGCAAGACTGGGTAAATCCCACCGTGGATGGATGAATATCATGGGAATGTGAAATGTCCTGCACTTCAAATTCAGATGAGGAGATAGAATGATGACAGAACTGGTTACACAAGGTAACCACTCTTAATTGTAACATGATGACAAGGTCACTATTTTGTGTATTGATAGAAGTGAGAGACCTTCCTACTTATGATGGATTAGGTGAGGTGGATGCTTTCTTGGATAGATTTGAAAGGGAGGTGCTCGAAATGCAATGTTTCCAACCCTTGAACTGGGTACTGCACAGTATGCCTACGAGGTGGTGGGGTATGCACAAAGGAAGCTTCGAAGAGTAGCGTGCATGTAGAAGGATGATACGTGTATGGTTTGGGAAGCCTAGAGTGTGATTGTTAGATAGATACAATAGACGAGATGGTCCACACGCGCATCTGTCCAGGTGGATACATCTATATGGCAAACAACCTACACGGATGCACATGAACTTTGCGTTGGGATATGGTATCAATAAGCATATGTTGGCGGGGGGGAGTGGGAGGGGGAATTCATAACCGACTCATCAAATTTGAATGACAAAGTGTGGAGAGAATGATCACACAAGAGGTTATCCACACAGAAGCCTTTAACGAAGTGTACAAAGTACTGAACAAGGTATGTAATGCACAACGAAGTGATTGGGACCTACGCATACCAATAATTTTATGGGATTATAGGACAATGTTTAAGAAACTGAAGGGGCAGATGCCTTCTAGGCTGGCCTATGGCTTGAACATTGTAATGCCAATGAAGTATATCATGCCTATTCCATGCATAGTAGTGCCCACGAAGATGACAGACTATGGAGCCTTGGAAGAAGGGATCACGCAGTTTGAAGAACTCGAAGAAGAACCCCTAGGACCTGATGAAGAGATCCGATGGGGTGATCTTAGGATCAAAGAACTAATGGACGAAAGAGCTCGATTGACAGAGAAAAGTGCCATGGTGGAGGCAAAAGTCAACAAGATAGAGGAATGAATAAAAAAAAAAATCCTTAATAAAAGGACCATGGTGATAAAACAAGATGCACACGATTACATTGATGAACTTGGGGACTACCATCGAGAGTTGATCAATTTGATGCCTTGGATTGAACCGCATGTTCATAAGGAGCTCAGAGATGGTAGTTGAATGTAGGTAATGAAGTTAAAAGGTGAACTTTTCCCAGGAAGAGTATACGATAAATGATTGAAGACACATACAGGTGGGGCAGCCTCTAACTACCTATGGGAAGCACAGTCTTAGTGCACCAAGCAGTTGAAAGGAGGCATGAGACTATAAACTACTTTTCTTGATAATCATGTGATGATAGGACTACGTGCAGGAGCGAAGTGTCACAAGGTCCGGGACATCCCAAGAGTAGCTATGCTACCTCACAGGGTGGTTGGAAAGTGATCACTATAGTCACTATTCGTGATTTGATGATTGGTTTCAGTCCAAATGGAGTGAGTGGCAGGAATTTAAGGTAGGCTTTATGGGCTAGATTTTGGAAAATCTATTGCCAAGGGAGCATTAATGGACTGGATTTAGGGGAACGGTCTAATTAGAATTCAAAAGGCGTTATAAATTGCAAAGGGCTGCCCAACAAACAACACTTGGCCATTTGTGAATTCAGCTGTCATGCACCCAGAGATTTCTAAACCCATAGCTGTTAGAGTTGAAGCCATTGTTTGAGAACCTATCTGAGTAGTTGAGAGATTTCTGGAAAAAAAGGATGGCAACATCTAAAGAAGGCAGGGATATTGGAGAGATGACCGATGAATTGACCACATAGGCCATGATAGTAGGAGATACCCTTGAGAGCATTGGGATAGTTTCAGAAATCCCAAAATCACCATGCATGCTGAGACCCATGAAAGATAAGCAGCCCATGGTTTTGGTGCATGTGTCCCCTCGAAAGCCGCTACGAACTAAACTAACCATGGAAGAAAAGGGGAAAGTAGTTAATCTAGAAACTAATGAGGAGGAGGAAGACCTTGAGGAAATCCTAGCCGAAGAAGAGGAGGATGAAGACATGGAGGTGGAAATTGAGGGTGCAGGCCCTCTAACCTAGCTGCTTACATACGTTCCTCTACATAAGAGGAAGGCAAGGGTGCCCAAGGACCTAGATGAGAGCAAGAGCTCTCTATAGACTCCGCTACTACCCGACGATATCATTTTTTAAGGATCACATTTGCGATGAGTGCCAAATCTAATGTTTGAAGACTGGTATTTCACTAACCACAAGAAATCCCCACACTTGGTAACTACACAGATCATGAAGCCAAAGAAAAGCACTACAGCTGGAGTCATAGAGTTGGAGATGCACAAGTGGTTTCACGAAGTAGAGAAAGAAGGGTTGTGAAATCTACTCTGGGTGTTGCATTACCATTCAACCCCAGTAACTATCTTTGTTATCAGGAAACTGGTCTTCCTGGTGCATGATGGGTGTTTGTGGTTGGAGAAGCCCATCCCCATCATGGACCACTTAATTCACAGAATTAGCCGACTCCCTTGTTAGGGGCAGGACGTAATGGATATTTTGGAGGGTAAGAGCAATGATTTGGCCATCACAGAGGCCATGAAGAAAGAATTCAAGCTGGAGAAGAAGAAGACAGGGTACATGATCTCCAGTGTCAATAGTAAGGCAATCAGAGTTGTGACCTAGATATTGGTTGGAAAGGTTATGTGGAAGTGTTGTGCGAATGACGTGCCCACGCTCGTGGTAGCACTTGCCGCGCACTATGTAGAGGGAATCTAGTTTAACTGATCAGAGTATCTGTGCAAGGAGTTCCTATAGAACTATCATGAGGCATAGGAACATTGGAATACCTTCCACTATGCATGGCTTCTTCTGTCCAAAGTACTGGTGGCTTAGGAATTACCTGAGGACAGCCAGTTCCCCACAATTGCATAGGATATTCTAGATGTAGCAAAGTACACTTCGTTGTGGGCCACTGAAGATGTGAAAAGGATCCAAGACAGTAAGATATTCTGGGTGTTCATGGAAATGAAAATTAGAATGGGGATTAACTACAAGTCATGGTTATCACCCACTATTTGTAATAGTCTACAAAGCTTCGTAGAGTTCAAGGTCAACTTCCATCACATTTATGTCATGGTGTGCAAGGACACCACGAAGAAGTGAAATGAGCTTTCGTACTTGGCCACGGACAATGTCATATTCACTGTACATGATTCGTGGCCACTAGAGTGGTGTGATCTAGCAATCTCCACACTGAAAAAAGAGAAGTCGGATGAAAAAAAGAAGAAGGAGGAGGCAAAACTATGGATGGCATAATTAGAAGAAAAGAGAAGAAAATAGGTAGCAGTAGCAAAGGTGTAGGAGATGTGGGATGCTATGAAGGCAGTAGCAGAACAGTAGAACACAACCATAGAACAACAATAGGCAGTAGACAAGGAGAGTGAAGGACATAATTTTTTGTCACCTAAGGAATAACCTGAGATAGTGGAAGGTGGCGTAGACCCACAGATAGTGTCTATGCAGTTGATGCACTAGTGCCTGAGAGAGCAGTTAGGACTGCAAAAGAAGTCAAAAACCTCCAAGATTTCTTTCAACTTGATCACCCTCACTAAGGGGGATCTGCATGACACAAGGAAGATGGTGCACATCGTCACTGCAGAGGACCTCTAGCAGTTCACGAAGGAAAATTAGATGGCATTGGGGGCCCTCTAGGCATAGATACAGAAGTTGTAAGTGCGCACTGCTCAGGCTGGTATTTTGTCGACTATCCTAGCAGTAGGCACGACCGCAATTAAGGAACTATTGCATGCCTGCATGACCAATACTATAGTGCTGCTTGAGGGGGAACTGGTTACAAAAAATGAGTTTGACGGCCTTATCGTTAGTGTGCTCAAGGGAGTGGGAATCAACGTGGCTCTGCTCCCTCGGGAGATTCTCTATGTTCTGCAAGATAGAGTAACTATAGAACTGCAGGCTAGGGAGGTCCATGCGCTCCAGGTAATAAGTGAGAAGCAAATTAACATGGAGCAATTGAGCTTGTAGCATGATGAGGTTGTGGAACAAAACCAACAGATTGTGCAGGTGGTTGAAGAAGCCTTCTAGATGGTCCCTCAGTTGGCCATCCTAGCAGAGGCACTAGTAGAGGTGCACATCTAGAGGATAGATGTAGGGGTGCACAAGGTGAGAGAATAGATGGCTAAGGTTCAGCTGGAGCTGAACATTTAGATAACAGAACTATAGTTGAAGGCACAACCTTCAACTCCTCCAAGGTTAAGGGAACAACGTACCAGCATTGTTACATGAGGGATAGAGGTGATCAACAATGTAGTGAAGGAACACCAAATTATTGGAGGAGTCGCTCGAGGTCCTCACCAGTCTACAGGAGGTCCCAAACATACAATTCTTAGAAAAAAAGGCACATGATTTGTAGCAATAGTATGATGACATCAAATATACAATGCAAATGGTGGCCCTCACACAGAGGCTCAAGTAGATACAAATCCCAAAGCGCTTAAGGAGTAGGAACACAGAACGCGACAGAAAGAAGTGGTTTTGAAGGCACGTGTCCAACCTTGGATCGATGAAGCATTCATCATTATAGTCTTGATTGAAACCAAGCTTACGAAAATGCAAGGAATGTAGGAGTAGATTCAAGGAAGCACTTTAGATACCAAAGTCTCTGAACAGTGCATGTAGTAGGTACAACAGGCAACTACTCAGTGTGTTGTCGATCTTGCAGTGATCTGGTCAAATTTGGGAGGTCTCCATGTGAAGATCTCTGCACCGACAGAGTGACTCGAGGGTGATTCATGATGTTTTTGTTGGGGGCATGTTTGGTGTGGGATCCCCTAAGGGAAGTTTTGGGGCTTAAGGCCTAGAATCGACCAAATCGGATGTAAAGACTCTACGTTTTGTGGGTATAGAGTGAAAACTTGTAAATGAGTAATAGGGTTGTTTGTGCTCATTTTTATAATGTAACGTCGGCTTTAGAGATCTATCCATCGTCCATGGACCATGGGATTGTATAAATAGAGTGAGGCTCTAAGTTGTAAATCACCGAAGAAGTCATGAACGAAGGATGAATTATTGACTATTGTCTAAGTCTAGAGTCGAGTCTTTGGGTCATAGAGTAGGAGAAGGATCTGCAGCTGAGTGCACAAAGTCCTAGTAGTCCGCAATTGAGTGCGTGGGCCCCTGTAGCTGAGTACGCAGGGAGAGTCATGTCTGTAACCTTTCGAGAAGTAATAAAGAGAAGTTTTATATCCATTTTGTGTATCTTTTTCTTGTTGTATGTTTTGTGTATTTCTACCATTTATATGAGGTGCGAACTTATGTGAATGTGTGATAAAATGAATGTAAGATAAATTATTTGTTTACACAAAGTTAAATAACAGTCGTAAGAAGGTAAGGAAGATTTGTGGTGTAACTTGGGGATTAGCGCAGATCGCCACCTAGGTAGCATGAAATCACCTCAGCCCTTTGTGAGGGATGCGTGAAGAAAATTGTCATAGATCACAAAGGTCTCGGAGGTTAGGATAGTGTGCGAAGTAACTTGTGTGAAGCTATTCACAGTTTGACTAAATCGACCCTTAAGACATCTCCAGGGTTTGGAAAGTTGGTTCCAAGATTTTCCCATACCACTTCGGGTGAGGCCTGAGTCTCTACTCTGCAGGCTATTTCCAAAAGGGTCAGTAGTGTAGGGATTTGTTTGGCTAAATAAATATAAACCTGGGTTAGGCCCCATGAAGCCAACAGTGTTCTTGAAGTGAGTCCATCAATGTATTTTCCAAGCTTGCTGGCAACTGAGCAATACTAGAGATGAAAACTAAGACTTTGAAAATTTATTTTACTTGTGTATTTTCATAGTCCTCATCCCCAATTGAAACAACTTAGTCTAACTTGGCTTAGTGTGCTTTTATGCAATGAAGAGAATGGTAGGGACTATATCCTTAACTCAAGCTAAGTGAATAAGTTGTGACAATCAATGAATTGAATAATACTTATGGAAGAGTTAAACCTGTTTTGCATGAGACAAGATCCATACAAAGAGTTGGAGTTCTACCAGTGTGTCACCAATGTTGTAACATCTACAACCACCTTCCAAATTTTTTCCTATGCTTTGATTTTGGAGCCCTCCTTCCCATCCACGAGAGCTCAACTCGCACTAATTCAAGTATTCATGATTTGATTAAGAGTTTTCTTTTCATTTATTCTTGTACTTTATTGTTTCACACTTAACTGATATTTCTAAGTCGCAAATTGATCTCCCAAATTGTACTTTATTGGTCTTTTCTTTTATTCTTGTACTTTATTGTTTCACACTTTATTTCTTCTCCAAACTTGGTCTGACAACAGTTCTGGGCTTGCCCCCATAAAATGTGCAACCCTTGAGGGAAAGCAACCTTAATGATCGGAATTGCAAAGTTCTTACTGGAAGTTTGCCTTGAGCTCATAAACGATATAGTAATGAGAGGAAACCAAACAATAAGCCTAGAAACTACACAATCCCTCACTAAGCTCAGAAATTGCGTAGTGCACTGAGCTGGAAAGCTTCCCAGTTCCTCAAAATTGGGTATTCTTTCCTGGCAGTGTGCATGGATAGTTTCCCACTAAAGAAGTAAAGATAAAGAATCTAAAATAATCCCTAGAAAGCAAGAATCCTAAGGCTCAAGACAAACTAGGGAATACGAAATCCTAAGTTTCACTTTGCCCAACTAGGCAATATAAAATCCTAAGGCTCAAGCCAAAATGTTGGCCTCTGGAACAATGTAGTGTGCAGTACAGGTTGGCCAAAATTCGTATTGCACAATCCTGAGGCTCAGCCTGCTTCCCTAGCAACTGGGACTATGCAATTCACACTATCTCCAAGAACACTACCCAGGATGAACTACGTATTGCACAGTCTCAAGCCACAAGCTTCATCCCTAACTATTTGGACTACATAGTGCGTAGTTACCATAGGTAGCTAGTCTATCTTGTCAATGAAAATTGCACAATAGTCCCCATAATATGCTTAGTTTGTTTCTTTAACATGCATTGAAAATATATTTTCTAAACACTGATGTTTTCCTGGCATGAGTCTTGTTTCTGTCCCACAAGTACAACCATTGTTGAGCACCTCTCTAGCAATAATTACTACCTGACACCAAAAAGAGCTTCTTCAAAAGAGTTAATTGAAATAAGTACTGGCGATGAAGTTCAAAAATTTCCAGTTAACTTTCCTATATATGTGGACACTCAATTTCTTATAGAAAAGGAGCCAACACTAACATGGTAGAAAATCCAGCAACTGTAGTAGAAGGCAATAATGCAGTACAAGACAAGGGAAGGAGAAAGGTTGCAGGCAGAATAGAGGGAGAACAAAGTTGCTGAGTAAAAGTAAATTCAATCCATATGCAGGCATCTTTGACAATGGAAGCAAAGAGAAGGTAGAGGATTAAGAGAGAAAAGTAGAGGAGGAGAGAAAATAGAGCTTGCAGGAAGTAGAACTAAGGGTGCAGAAAACATAATACTTGAGGGAAGAATAGGAAGAGAGAAGGAGAGAACAAGAGGAGAAGTAGAAGTAGGAGGAATAATAAAGGAAGGGTGCAATGGCAGAAGAAGTCACATCAATTAAAGTTGAAGAGAAGGAACAAAACAAACACATAGTAAAGGGAGAGAGCAAATTGATGTAGGATTGAGAGCTTACTCAGTGGATTGAAGACTTGATTGGATTTACAGACATGGAGTTGGAATTGGAGCCACAGAGTGAGGATAATAATCTGATGCTTAGTGCACCATAAGACATTGTTTAGTCTCCACCACCTCCATACACAGAGTTAGCCCTGAGTGAGGAAGGGGACATACTTCCCCTTGATGTTGATAGGGTAATGGGTGTGTATAATCTATCATATAATGACCTTCATAAGAATATTATACAAGCATGGAGAAAGCATTTTTTGAATGATCATGTATCACCTGCATTTATTGGAGAAAGGGTGGTAGTGGAAGACACTAGCAGGAACCCCATTGTCAAAGCTAACTTGGACTTCGTGGGTGCAATGAGATCAATTGCGGAGTATTTCATAACTAAGAGTAAGAAATTGGTACAAAATCTACATGTTGCATAACAAGAGATAGAACAACTCCACACAAAAACACATAATGCAACTTTTGCACAGGTCTACATGGACGAAATGAGAACAATGATACTTGGTGAAGTATCAACACTTGGAAAGACCATGCAGGACCTCTATGAGGAGCTCATAACCAAACATAAGGCACTCATTCAATTGCATGGTTTGCAACAACAAACCAAAGAATTTGTCAAGAGGAATGTATAAGCTACCATATTTTCATGTAGGAATGGACAATATCATACAAAGGGGCACCGCTTACTTTGGTAAAGAATATGAAGTTGTAGGAAGAAGTGGAGAAAGAAAGAGTTAAAATGCTGATTCAAAATGACAAGCAACTCACCTCATTCATTGGAAACATTTGAGCCTCATATGTACGATTGTACAATAGTTTGGACTTCATTGTGAGAACCCACAAGATCCCATTAGTGTGCTCAATCACCAAAGCTAAATGAAAACACCATGTGAGGTAGGAGATTGAAGAGTATTTGGAGTAACTGAGTTAGAATTCCACTAAGGAGGATTTAGAGTTGAACAAAAAGAACATGAAAAATTGATTCAGTGTTCATGTCCAAATTAGAACAATGTTGATCATTCTCGAGAAAAAAGTTAAGATTGGTTCCAAATCATTCCACCTAGATTCAATGGAGGATAGAGTCCACTTCCAACTTGACACCATGTTACCAATCCATTTGGGTACATCAAATCCCAACATTCAGATTGTTGGGTTGTGTTATATTCTTTCCATGAATAGCCCACGTAGTTAACCAGGGCATTAGACGGGGGGCATAGCCCCCGTTCGTTGCTCCAATTATGTAGTGGGGGTGTTACAGGGGGTTTGAGGGGTGTAGGTAACCCCACTTTATAGGGTCCAGGGTAGCGCCCCAAAAAATTTTCATTTTGGAACCTATGTTAAGTTGGGCGGACCCACCTCTTATTTTGTGCATGATTTTCACACACGTTCTTTTGGACGTGATGGTTTTCGGTCCACGGTATTGGACGCGATGATTTTCGGTCCATGGTATTGGATGCTTGAGCATGTATAAATATGTATTATAACATTGAAAGGAACATAATGAAAAATCAAGCTAGTAGTCCCAGGTTTGGCATCCAGGGGAAAATCTCTATGTATATGTGTTTTATGTGTTATGCTCTTGCATTGTTTATTTTCTCTATTTTAGAATTTGTATGTAGGTAATTTCTGTACGAGGTTAAAACCTACATTTGGTATCATAGCTATTTTGGCTTCAAGGGGATGCCTTTGTTACTAAAGGGTTTCACTTGGGCCTATGGTAGACCCTATTCAGTGGGAGGTCTTCGAGATCGATTTCGGTGGTAAAAGAAGATGGTGATCAGTGGAAAGATAGAGATTGAGAAATTTAATGCTCAGAGTTTTGAGCTGTGGAAACTCGAGATCGAGGATATATTTGTGGATAAACATCAGTGGATCGTCGTAGATCCAGGTACTAAACCAACGAGAGTGTCTGATGAATAATGGAAGAAGTTGGATCGGATGGCTAAGAGAACAATACAATTGTGTGTTTTAGATTTAGTATTGCTAAATGTATCAGGGGAAGCTACGATGAAGGCTTTGGGGGACAAGTTAGGGACTTTGTACCAATCTAAGTCTCTAGTGAATAAATTGTCCCTATGGAAAAAGTTGTATTGAGGATGACAGATGGAGACTCAATGATAGAGCACCTAAACACATTTAATATTGTGGTAAGTCATTTAGCATCTATTGATAGTAAAATTTTAGATGAAGATAAGTTCATCAGTTTGTTGTGTTCTCTGCCAGATTCGTGAGATAGTCTAGTTATTGCAATACGTAGCAATGCAATTGCCATGCAATTTGATGAAATAGTCTCATCCTTGTTAATGAAGGAGATGAGATGTAAAAATATGGAGAGCCAGAATGGTGATGCCTTGTCTATACGAGGACTATCCCATAATAGAAACAAAAAATAAGTCATTGAGTGGGAGATCTAAATCTAGAGGGAGATCTAAATCTGTAGGAAAACATATAAGGGTGGTGTGTTGGAAATGTGGAAAGGAAGGGAACTACAAAAGGGACTGTAAATCTAAATCTCCTGACAAAGGAAAGGGATCTGATGATGCTTATTATGCAGAGGCGAAAATCACCTCAGATGAAGGTGGGGATGTGTACTTGGCTTCTTCAAGTACACATGTAGATCATGAGGCATGGTTGATTGACTCAGGTGCATCCTTTCACTTCACTCCCCATAGAGAGTGGTTCTACGAGTATGAGAAATATGATAGTGGTGATGTAGTCTTAGGGGATGATAGGAAGGCTACAATCATTATTCACATAAAAGTAAATTTGAAGTTGCAAGGTGGAAGGGTTAGAACACTTCTCGATGTTCTGCATATCCCTGCCTTAGCCAAAAATATTATTTCAATAAGCAAGTTGGATGATGTAGGTGTAAAAATAGTATTCAAGAAGGATACCTGCAAGATGGTTTGAGGAGGACTGGTATTTATGTGGGGTGTTTGGACTGTAACTCTATACAAGCTGCAAGGTAGCAGTGTTGTTGATGGGTGCAATAGTTCTGAAAATGGAGTAGAAAAACTAGTGGTCTCTAGAGAGAAGACCATGTTGTGGCATCGAAGGCTTGGACATATTGGAGAGAAGGTCCTTCCAATTCTTCAGGGTAAAGGTATGGTAGAAGGTATGAGTAATAGCTCTTTGGATTTTGGTTTCTGTGAAAATTGTGTATATGGGAAGCAGAATTGGGTGAGTTTCCCCTTTGGTTGTAAGAGGGTGAAACATATATTAGAGCTTATGCACAACGATGATGTCTCAAGGAATACATGGATATATTTCCTTAAGAAGAAATCTAAAGTCTTTGACAGGTTTAAAGAATTTAAGGCTCTGGTGGAAAACCGGACAGAGAAGAAGATAAAAGTGCTGACAAGAGATAACAGTGGAGATTTTTTCAGTAAGGAATTTGAAGAATTTTGTAAGAAATGTGGTATAGCATGGCAGAAGACTACTCCATATACACCTCAGCAAAATGGAGTTGCAGAAAGAATGAATAAGATGTTTATGGAAAGGGCAAGAAGCATGCTTAGTGGTGCCGAGTTAGGACAAGAATTCTTGGTAGAGGCGATCGAGAAAACATGTTACCTGGTCAACAGATCATCTTCATCAGCATTGGAGGATAAGAATCAACAAGAGGTATGGATTGGTAAGAAACCCTACCTTTCACATCTGACGGTATTTGGATTTGATGCATATGTACATGTTCCAAAGGAGAAACGAACCAGGTTGGATAGTAAATCTGAAAAGTGCATCTTTATTGGGTATAAGGATGGTTTAAAGGGTTATAAGCTTTGGAACCCAATAAAAAGGAAGGTTTTGTATAGCTGAGATGTGGTATTCAGAGAGGTAAAAGGTGTTTTTAAACATGAAGTCCAACCAAAGGAACTTGAGAAGATAGACTTTCAGCTAAAGGAGGAAGAATCAACCTCTACACCATAGGAGGAATTAGAAGTTGAAGAGCCACAAACTATGGGTGTAAGAAGATCAGTTCAAGAAAGAAGGCAGCCAAAAAGGGATAGTCCATCCACTTTTTGTTAAAAATTATCTTTATCTATTACTGATGATGATCTAAAAACTATGAAGGAAGTAGTAGATTTAGAGGATGGAAAACTCTACTAAGAGGCCATGGTTGATGAAATGGCATATTTGTACAAAAATGAGGCTTAGGATCTAGTGGAGTTGTCGGTTGGAAGGAAACCCATTGCCAACAAATGTGTGTTCAAGAAGAAGACAAATGTAGAAGGAAAGTTGGAGAAATACAAATCTCAGCTGGTAGCAAAAGGTTATTCCGAGGTGCAAGGAGTTGATTTTGGTGATATTTTTCTCATGTTGCCAAGGTAACTTCTATTAGACTACTTTTATTTGTTGCTGCCGCTTTTTGTTTTGAGGTAGAACAGATGGATGTGACGACAACATTTCTTCATGAGGTTCTGGAAGAGGAAATATGCATGAAGCAACTTGAAGGCTTTGTTGTCAAGGGTAAGAAAGAACTGGTATGCAGGTTAAAGAAGCCTTTGTATGAGTTAAAACAGTCACCAAGGATGTGGTATCAGAAATTTGATACATTTATACGCGGACTTAGCTTCACTAGAAGCAAGGAAGGTTACTGTGTGTATTTTTAAATTAATTGTTGACCATGTTATTTATTTGGTCTTGTATGTGGATATATGTTGCTGGTTGGAAATGACAAAGAAATTATCTAGGATTTGAAGACCCAATTGTCCTCCAAATTCGACATGAAAGATCTTGGTGCTACAAACTATATTTTGTGCATGGAAATTAAAAGAGATCGCATAAAGAGGAATCTTTGGTTAAACAAGAGGAAGTATGTCGAGAGAATATTGCAGAGATTTAATATGCATGATAGTAAACCAGTGAAGGTTCCTATTCCTATATGTGTAGAGTTATATGTTGAATAGTGTCCCAAGACACAAGAAAAGGAAGAGGACATGTCCCACGTTCCATATGCAAGTGCAATCAGTAGCCTAATGTATGCAATGGTCTGTACCAGACCAGATACTACACATGCAGTGGGAGTATTGAGCATGTTTATGTCAAAACTAGGAAAGGACCATAGGACAGTAGTGAAGTGGGTTTCAGGTATTTGCATGGCACTAGTGATTATGGTTTGTGCTACAAAGGAAGACCATGATTGGTCAAAGTGTTGGATATTCATGGCTTTGTTGATGCAGATTGGGCTAGAGATCTAGATTTGAGAAGATCTACAAGTGGGTATGTGTTTGACCTATTTGGAGGTGTAGTCAGTTGGACGAGTAAGAAAAAAATCTCTAGTGGCACTATCAACTATAGAGGCAGAATACATGGTAGCCACTCATGTAGGCAAGGAAGTAGTTTGGTTGCAGAGATTGTGTTCAAGTATGGTGTTAGTACAAGGAGCTATATGGATAGACTGTGACAACCAAAATGAAATTTTCTTGGAAAAGAACCCTACATATCATTTAAAGACAAAGCACATTGATTTTCATTATCACTTTGTGAGGGATATGATGGAAGACAAAAAGGTATTGCTGGTAAAGGTGGACACTTTGAAGGATACTGTAGATGCATTGAAAAAATCTGTGAGCTCTCAGAAGTTCTCTTGGTGTAGAGAAACAATGGGCATTGAAGGGCTAGACAAATGACTAAGTTCTCTTGTGACCCCCTATGGAAAGAAAACAACAAGTGGGAGAATGTTGGGTTGTGTTATATTCTTTCCATGACTAGCCCACGTAGTTAATAGGGGGTTAGAGCGGGGGCGGATCCCCCCGTTCACTGTGCCAATTGCGTAGCAGGGGGGTCACAGGTGGTTTGAGGGGTGCAAGTAACCCCACATTATGGGGTCCATGGTAGTGCCTTGGAAAATTATGGTTTTGGAACCTATGTTAGGTTCGACAGACCCACCTATGGTTTTGTGCATGATTTTCGCACGTGTTTTTTTTAGACGTGATGGTTTTCAGTCCATGGTATTGGACATGATGGTTTTCATTCCATGGTAATGAATGCTTCGGCATGTATAAATATGTATTATAACATTGAAAGGAACATAATGAACTGGTAGTCCCGGTTTTGGGATGCAAGGGAAAATCTCTGTGTATATGTGTTTTATGTGTTAGGCTTTCACGTTGTTTATTTTATGTGTTTTAGAATTTGTATGTAGGTAATTTATGTACGGGGTTAAAACCTACACAGATTATTGATTTACGACTCATCAAACCCTAAAATCAGTTGTTTCATGCCCTAAACAAGTCAACCCTTTGAATGCCTCCTTCCTAGACACTTTCATGACTTGAAGGCATCTATAAATTGCCTCTAGAGGGACCAGCGCAGGTATGCACTTATGAAGGTGTACTGCAGAGTAGCTAAGTCCACTTCCAAGGTGCTCTACAAAGCACTTAGGCTTCCTTTCACCTGTGCTAAGTGAGAATGAGCGAAATTCACATAGGGTTTGGGAATATTCTTATCTTGTGGAATCAACTAGAAGTTTCCCTATCTTATCAACTCCTATGAGCTCGAAAATGGACAACGAATGAGTTAAGGATCATCCTATTCTCTCATCCCTTGCCCCATGGAACTAATTTTAAGAATGGAAGGCCATTCAATGTCACCATTAATGACAAAACCTCCTTCATCTTCCTATAAATTGACCACTCATCTATGTGATCAGGGGCTACATTATGTTGAATTCTAAGGAGATAATGCTACTATGAGACTTGACTTTGGAGCAAATGAAGTGATGCCACAAGCTTGTCCTATTTTTGATGTGATGTGGATGGGATCCAAGCTGGAGGAATGAATTTGAATCAGACACTGATGGTTGTAATTCCTTCTTCTATCTAATAAAGTGTTTGAACCCTTTTCCATATCTATGTTATTTCATAATGCTTATATGTATGAATTATTCCTTTCATTTATATTCAATGGATCATATGCTTTGATTATTTTTCATCTTCTGTTGTGTTGACAAGGTACTTTTCAAGCGGTTTAAGTACCGGAAGGAGCAATGGAATCGATACAAGGGAGACGAGAGGAAAGTGGAACTACAGGTACGCCTTCTATCCTCTCTTATTATCTATTGCTTATAAGGAAAGTCTAAAACACTTTAACCTATTGTTCAAGATGTGGCTACTCATCTAAGGAATTAGTACTTATCCATAGATACCAAATTCCCCAAAACAAATTTGCGGCTCCGCTGGGGAAGAATCTTCTTTCCTAGTAGCTTATCCACCTCTTGAGGTATTCTTGTAGACTCCATTTGTGTTCATAGATTGTAATTCAACTGTTTACATTAAAAAATTGGTCAAAACTATGTCAAATTGCCTCTTGAAATGGCTTACTGTCACTAGCGTGGGCTTCTGAAGGACATAGTGCACTACAGAGCACCCCTGGCTTGGGGACAATGCTCTGAAGTGCATTGTCTCCCACTTTAGGATGCGCTGATCCTCCTAGGATTAGTTTCCCACATTTGGAAAGAGTTTTTCCTAAGTTTTCTCTGTTTGATTGTTTGTTGATTGATCAAATAATGTTATGTCTTTGAAAATGAGTGTTTATCTCCTAGTCTAGCCCAGCTTTGATTGGATTGGTTAATGTTTGTTCATGTTTTCTTTGTCATTATCGATCCATATTCAAAGTTAGGATATAATTGATTAATTATTCATCTGAAAGAAAGTGTCGTAAAGTCTTCTCTTCCTTCGAATTTGAATTGTCGTAAAAGTATTCATTCATATTAAAGATTGATTGATTGTATGTGCATACTTCCTTTTTTGTTCATCATAACAGTAAGGGATCCAAAAAGAAAAACTGGCATCATTCATATTGTAGTTTGCGAATGCTTGAAAGGAATATCTAGGGAAATTGCATTAGTTGTGCTCTTTGCTTTTTGTCAAAGATCTGATTTCTCTATCCCTACTAGCTAAGGATTTCCATTGTTAAATTGAATGGAAATAATTCTTATCATATCAGTTTCATTTTAGGAATTACAAACATAGATCACATGATAAACCTTGAAAGGAAAATTCTAAACAATATCAACTTAAAAATTATCTGAATTTACCTCATGGAGCATTGTCATCAAACACAAAACATTTAGAGGTCTAGGCTAAAGACGTGTTCCAATGTCGTAAAACAAAGCAGTTGTTGCTAACTTGTCTGGAATACATCCCGAGTGTGATACCTCATTCCACATATGTGAGTATATAGTAGCTCATCCATGTACCTTCGAGTATATATGGCGGTGTTATAGTACATAAAGTATATGTGAATGCCCTCACTGTGTGGTTTTGCATTAGACAACGGTTACACGGATTGGGCCTCTACGTAATGTCAGGTATATATGGGAGGACAACACCGGGTTGCTATCCATCCTTAGGTAACCAATTTGGCCACCTTTTACACTGTGATACACTAAACAAAACATTTGGTAAGATTACCTACCTATACTTCATGCTTCGCTAGGAGGTATTCTGCAGTTCATAGTTGCTTGGTAAACCCTTTGCCTAGATTATGCCTCTTTTGTTTTGTTATGTTACTTTGATTAAAATAAATTTAATTGAATGTGGATAACATCCTCTCTGCTCACTCCTTAGTCGATCTTAGGTTGAAACATATGGCGACAATTCTGGAGTCCATTGATCAAGGAATTCCTTTTGATGGGAATCCTAGTCCTTTTCCTCCTTTTGGAAATATTGGTTCTCCATATATGGCTACATTTTCCCTTCCGAGACTTACCATTGGCTTTCCAGTATGGTTGTTTTCAACCTCCTTGGTTCACAAGTCATGATTTCTTCGCAATAGAGTACTCCTCCAACAGGACAAAATCAACCCCCAATTGATCCTAAAGTTTACCCTTTGCCTTCTTCCTGAGTTGTTTCTTCCTCCCCTTCTTCCTCTTCACCTGGTGAAAGTATTGGCACTACTAACCAGGTGGCTAAGAAGAAGATGAAAGGGAAGAAGAAGAATAGGAAGCAAATTCAGTAGAGGCACAACCAAGGAACTATTGCTTTGAATGAAACATTTGATGAGAAACCATCCATCAAGCCTCATAAAGTTAGATATCCATGCAAAATTTTTGCGTGAGACCATATTCTTCAAATTTGTGCTGGTATTCCTCAGATATTAAGAGAATGGTCTTCTCGTTCACATCATCCCGTGTCATCAACTTTTGGAGATCATGCTCGTGACACATCATCAACTAGTGGTAGTAAATTTCAAAGAAAAAAGGGTAAAGTTAAGTTTCCCTGTAGGTTATGTGAAGGAAATCACCCCATTCACCTTTGTCCCTATCTGGATGAAGCCAAAAATGTGTTGGATAACTGTCCTACTTCAGTGCAACAACTTCCATCTGGTTACAGGAAACTATCCCTTAACCCTTCACTAGTTGATGAATCGACTAACTTAAATCAATTGTTGGTCAAATCCACTCTCTCTGAAAGTGAATCCTATGAGTCTATACCTGACCCAAATCAACAGGTCGTGGTTACAGTTGACCCAATTTTACCTTCACTTAATTGTACCTTTCCTGAAGAGAGTGAATATGATACCACTAAAGTTATTTTTGTTTCTTGAGATTCAAATGAGCTTGGGGGAAATCCTCGTTTTCCATCAAGACAGGAGGAAAATCATCTTGCTCTCGTAACTCAAGGGGTTAATTATCCCATTTTTGCGGTACCCCCTCCAAGTAGTCTAGTCACTTCCTTTGATTGGAATCGACAGGCAGAATTTTGTCTTCCTTCTTATGTGCCTTTCCAGATCATAGTATAGGTTTGTAATATGATTGTACCTGGCACTATTATAGATGAAGGTGCATAAGTGAGTATCCTTTCCTATACTACTTGGAAAGTGCTCGGTTCGCTGCCATTTATTCCTATTACCTAGAATTTGTTGGCTTTTAACAGAGGAACCAATCAACCATTAGGAATCCTCGCTCAGTTCCCTATTACTTTGCGAGGAAAAATCATTTATCTGAATGTGATGGTAGTCCTAGGCCCTTTAGATTACGATTTACTTCTTGGGTGTGACTATGTTTATGACATGGGAGCTATTGTTTCAACACTCTTTTGAGTGATTTGTTTCCCGCATGAAGGAAAAAATTTCACCGTTGACTAGCTTTCATTTCTTGGTCCAAAAATGGCTTCCAGTCAATCATCTTCCCTAAGTGGTCCTTTTCTACTGATGGTATCATCCCCGCCACGGGTCAATTATGTGGCAACCAATTCCATACCTAAACCAATGAAAATCAATTCAATGATGTTGTATATCATGTACTAGGGGCATTGGAACCATATCTCTCCTTCATGACCTCTTATGAGTTGTGATAGGAGTATGAGGATAGTTCTTTTATTGTGTCAACCTCATCAAAAAAAGAAACAGACATTCGAGGATTGTTCATTGCCTTGTGTCAACCCTGTTAAAAAATGAAACCAAGGATATGAGCATAGTTCCTTGTCTTGTGTCAATCTCGTTAAAAAATGAAGCAAGGAATGTGAGCAGAGTTCCTTGTATTGTGCCAAACTAGTTAAAAAATGAAACAAGGAGTATGAGCATAGTTCTTTGTCTTGTGTCAAGCTTGTTAAAAAACAAAACAAGGAATATGAGGATAGTTCCTTATCTTGTGTCAAACGCATTAAAAAAATGAAACAAGGACCCCTGGAGCAAAGTTCCAATTCAAGTCTTTGATTAGATCTTGTAAAATCCTCGTCAAGTCATTCACTTGATCTCATAAGTGAACCTTCATTCCATCTACCTCATAGTTGCACGCAGTCTACTTAGGTAAATTCAATGAAGCTTGGGGGGCATGCACCTAATGGTAAAGTTAAGTTTCCCTAGAGGTTATATGAAGGGAATCACCCCATTCACCTTTGTTTATCTAGATGAAGCCAAAAAGGTGTTTGATAACCATCCTACTTCACCGCAACAATTTCCATCTGGTTACAGGAGACTCTCCCTTTCATCATGCTGGGGGCATGTAAACCAATCTCAAGCATAGTTCTTCATTTCAATCTTGTGTAAAAATGAAACTGAATTCAAGCATAGATTTTCATTTCAAGCTTGGGTAAAAATGAAATTGAATTCAAGCATAACTCATCATTTCAAGCTTGGGTAAAAATGAAACTAAATTCAAGCATAGCTTTTCATTTCAAGCTTGTGTAAACATGAAACTAAATCCAAGCATAGTTCCCCATGGTTCAAGCTTATGTAAAATTGAACCCATTTCCATTTTAAACCTCATGATTTCCATTCTATCAGCCTCTTTCTTTAGATGACCCTTGGTTGTTTTCATCCCATCGCCACCATCCCTTTGGCCGATCATACACTTTCACTTGGTTGTTTCACCCTTTTTGAGGAATAGTTGCAATGAGTGGTCTTATTAGCCAACCTCTTCACATAAATCAACATGTTTTGAGAAGTTCCAACATCACCAGAACCAATTTCTATCCTAGACACCACTTGCTCCTCAAAGTGGAGTCCTCTTTAAGCTCTTTTTAGACTCTTTAAACATGAAAAGATTGTCGAGTGCCTGTCCTTTTCAGCTTGTTAACGGATTGGAAACAACATATCCCTTGTATTATTTTATGCTTTTTTGGGCTTGAGAGATTAATTTATGAAAAATAACTGGTGTAGTTTTATTCTTGTCCCTTTTCATACTCTCTAAACATGAAAAGGACTGAGTTATCTTTGTCATTAAACTCGTTAAAACATCAAATAATGACAAACTTGTCCATCTAGAGAAGACAAAGTTTCACCTTCGCTAGACTCGTTAAAACATCAAATAGTGATGGATTCGCCCAAAGGGTGAAATTATATGACAAGCATATGTTATCCTCCTCAATGTTGATAAAAGATAACAAGGTACTAGTCAGCAATGACTAGGGAAAATGGGAAAAAGGGCAAAACCAGTTTATGGTAGTAGGTCACTCTTAAACATGACGCTTTCACTTCATCTCCATGACTATTTGGGTTGGGTTATCTGCTTGACAGTTATCATACCTATGGTCTATCACACCATCCATCACTTTTCTTTCCGTCAATGCTGCTAATTCATTCAGACTATTTGGGTTGGGTTATCTGCTTGATGGTCATCATACCTAGGGTCTATCACACCATCCATTACCTTGATTTTGGGTTAATGCTTCCAATTCATTCAGTGTCATCAATATCTTCAAGAGAAGTCATTCAATGAAAATTCATCCTTTGCAACACCTTAAACCTTCATTTTCATGACCGCCATTCCTGAACTTTGTGTTGTCAGTCAAATTCCATCTCTAAAATAACTACACTCGTTTCATGTCATTGATGTGGGATACATCAAAGCCCTCCTGTCATGAGTCACTTCTTGTCGACATCAACTCATTATCTAAGAAGTTGACTTAGAAACACCCATTCAGTACCTTGAGGCTGACATGCATCAGTGGTAGGTTTCTCACTTTCAACAATAGGCATACATGAATGTCATTCAACCAAAAGACTTTGTATGGTGTTCGACATCAAATCATCCATTCACACCATGCAGAATCTACTATAGTACCTTGAGGATCATTATCATTATAAGTGATTTCACCCGCATCTCTTAACAACTTACATCATCAGCTGGTAATCAGATGGTGTCCTCCCACGTTCGACTTTAGATCATATATTCACATGGTTAGACTCATACTTGAGCAAATGGTTGAACGAGCTTGAAGACCCAGGATCTAGTTTCATTGATCCGAGCTGCGATATCAGAAGTACTAAATCATATCTACAATGGCTTTACATTTATAGTGATTCCAATCATGGGTCTATATATGTAGACGACTATTTATGTACATGTAATGAAATTTTGTAAGTTGGTCATGGGTATGCCTTCCCTTAGCAATTCATGTAAAATCAAATATCATGATATATGTATTGTAATTGATGCAAGTAACCTTCCACTTCGATACCGCCTCATCACATTGTAAAGCATTTCATTTGAAATTGGAATTTTCTCGGCTTCATGTTTTAGGGGGTAGCTGCTACAGATGCATTTGGGTGCATCAAATCCCAACATTCAGATCAATGATTTAGGACTCATCAAACCCTAAAATCAGTTTCTTCATGCCCTAAAAATGTTAAAAGTTTGAATGCCTCCTTCCCAGATAGTTGCATGTCTTGAACACATCCAGAAATTGCCTCTATAGGGACCATCATAGGTAAGCCCTTCTGAAGGTGCACTGCAAAGCAGCTAAGTCCACTGCCAAGGTGCTTTGCAGAGCACTTCGGCTTCCTTTCACCTGCACTAGGCGAGAATGAGCGAAATTCACATTGGGTTTGGGAATATTCTTATCTTGTGGAGTCATCTAGAAGTTTCCTTGTCTTATCAACTCCTATGAGCTCGAAAATAGATGCGAAATGAGTTAAGGATCATCCTATCCTCTTATCACTTCCTCCATGGAACTAATTCTAAGTATGGAAGACCATTCCATGTCACCATTAATGACAAAACCTCCTTCATCTTCCTATAAATTGACCACTTATCTAAATGATCAAGGGTTGGACTATGTTGAATTGTAAGGAGATAATGCTACTATGGGACTTGACTTTGGAGCAAATGATGTGATTCCACAAGCTTGTCTTTCTTTTGATGTGATGTGGATGGGATCCAAGATGGAAGAATGACTTTGAATTAGACACAAATGGTTGTAGCTCCTTCTTCTATCTAATAAAGTGTTTGAACCTTTTTCCATATTTGTGTTCTTTCATAATGCTTATATATATAAATTGCTTATGATTCCTTTCATTTATATTCAATGGATCTTATGATTTGATCAGTTTTCATCCTTTGTTGCATTTAGAGGGTACTTTTAAAGTGGTTTAAGTATAGGAAGGAGTGACAGAATCGATACAAGGGAGACGACAGGAAACCAAAACTACAGGTAGGCATTGTATCCTCTCTTCTTATCTATTACTTATAGGAAAAGTCTACAACACTTTAAATTATTGCTCTAGATGTGGCTACTCATCTAGGGAATTAGTATTTATTTGTATATACCAAATTCTCCAAAACACACCATCATGCAGTTTTGCGTTGTCATCGCAGAATACCAAGCTTGGCATCGATACGTGGCCAAGAAGCATCAAGTATAATTTCCCAGGATGGAGTATTCCTAAACTCAAGCATCATAGTGTTTTGTCATGTTAGCCTATCAAGTTCTCTCTACCCTGTTTTGTCTATATGGCTATGAGTGTAAATTGTATTATTACTTGTAATTAATTTCTAAGTTAAATTCCAAGTATTAATATTGGAATACGAGGAGTCATGATGTAATGTAATGAGCCATTTTTTAAAGAAGTTTAAGATTCATAAGGGTAGTCCAAAGGTTAAAAAGGGGAGTTGAAGAGTCACTCCCTCTTGTTATAAATATAAACTCATTACTCATGCAAGGGGCTTTTGGGAGCCAATGTTTGGCTAGGCTTAGGCTTATAGAGAGCTTGGGAGTATTGTGAAGAGCCTTCTCTTCTCCATAGTGTAGAGTGAGTATACTTCTTTAGAGGAGCAGGTGTTCTTGAATTTAATTTTCAACTATTGTGGCTAGTGTTCATCCAATGATGTATGTATAAATGTAAGTCTAACTTATAATAAAATCAGAGCCAACACACTTTCATGGATATGTTGTGAATATAGTAGGACTATTCTTGTTGTATTTTCAATGTATGTTATTTAACATACACTTGTGCTTATGAACTACTTCTTTTTCATTTGTATGAATCCCACTGAATACATGTTGTTGTACTAACTCATCACTTTAAATTATGGAGTATTTCACTTCTTAGATTATGATTTCATTATCCTCATGTGTTCCTTTCAAGTTGCACACTATTACAGGATCCAAGGGGTGCACTTCCTTTCCCGTTCATGTGTTGGAACCTTCATGCACTACACTTGACTCTCTGTAAGATCACACACTCACTCTCACCCAAAGTTACCATATTTCACTCTGTTCATTTTTGCATTCAAGGCATAACATTACCATCCACTATTTGGACTCCTACTTCAAAGAGTGTGAGGTCTAGTTGGGACTTTGTATTGGGGAAATCCCTTTAACATTGGCAGGTCCAGCACCATAAACAAAACCTCATCCATGATCTTGGAATCAGGGAAAGACTACCTCTCTACTCTCGCATATGTTTCCATATTCCTAATTTCACTCATTGTATTTGAAGGAAATGTATTGAGATATATGTCAAGAAAGTCCTGACCAAAGAGACAAGGTCCTTATTGACCTAGTTGACTACAACTACCACCCCCCTTCTGCACCGCACACATAATCTTGGTGGAATGGTAGAAGAGAGTTGATAACACCTAAAAAAAAAGCTAAAAAAACCCCAAATAGGGAAGTGACAAGAGAAGAAACCATATTAAAGAGCTCAGATTGAATCTAATGATTATCTGGGACTAGTTAGATACCCACATTATCACTACATGTAGATTGTAAAGTAATAGTCTCAGAATCCCCTCGTGCATGCACTTTTGTATTTGAACAACTCCATGAGACAACAATTTTTCCAAGGATAAAAGATATATATTGGAACTGAAACCCCATAGGACACCCAAAAGATGATAATTTGACAAACTTGCATGATTTTTAGAGGGTGCAATAAGGTTAACCTACCATAGAATCAACAACTAGTTTCCTTTGACTAGAGTTAGCATAAACTTATGGTTCCCTCTCCATACCAGACCAAATCCTATACTCAAAAATAGCATACAAAGCACAACAAAAGTAGAATTGACACAACCGAAACCCACATCAATACAAAAAATGGAGATAATATCATTTTGAAGGAAGAGTGTCAATACCAAGTCGCTAGTGGTCAAGAGCTCAATATGAGGCCAACAATGTCCAACCAAACTCAGGAGCCACCAACTGATTTTTTTTCCTCGACCAAAATGCTACCCTCTTCTCCAGTTTCCTAGTGTTCACGATGAATTTGTCTCCCAGCTCTTATCTTTAGGTTCCGAGGGGTGTAATGCCCCAACCACACTATAACTTCATTTCCTAGTAGCCTTTAATACCCACTTTTCTCTCTCTTTCTACCAGGGGATATTTTAAGAACCCCCCCTAAATTTACATGTATAATAAATGGGCGAATCTCCATGGTATATAGGAAAAATGGAAGGCGATTTTATCAATAATATGATATGTATATATAATTTTTTGGCGAATCTCTCACCAGGCATGGCGAATATTTTACTCAATTATAAAATCTTGTGTTTATTGAATACACAAATGAAATCATTGCATTTATTTAAAATATCTTTTGAAATCAAATTACCGAAATTACATATCAATAATCTAGTGGGTGTAAGATAAAATTCACCCGTGCCATTCACAGAAAGCATGAGAAAAAACCTAATACTATATATAAAACCAAGAAAAATTCAAATTCATCACTTCTAGGACCTCATAACCACCCTGCCAATACACAAGTGTGTTCCTGTTTGCAATTAGAAAAATTACCCAAATTACAATCTGTTTACTCCACTTCTAGGGACCTCGTAACCACCCTGCCAATACACAAGTATGTTCCCGTTTGCAATCAGAAAAATTACCCAAATTACAATCTGTTTACTCCAGCATATGTTGGAAAGTTATAGAAGGATGACTAGTGCAATCAATCCATTCCTTTTAGCCCTGGATTTGTTTCAGTTTAAAACAAAAGTATACAAATATACTTGTCCAATGTCTATGCTTTAACCATTCACCTTAAGATGTTTTTAAAATATAATTTCCTAAGTCTATTTAATATCTTCATTATCATAAAAACCAACCTATATCCATCTTTAACTCCACATCTACCACTCTTAGAGGGATAAAATCTATTTATCCCTCTGAGCACTTGGTAGACCTAGAATTAAGATGGATCTAAGACAGAATTTCCCCTTTAAATAGTCTATGCTCACATGAATACCATGGTTCAATACCATGGGTTATCATAAACCTGGAGCTTAAAAATTACTATTAGTAATTTATAAAAATTAATAAAATTAATAGTTGACTTTTTTTTTTATTTTAACCAAGCTAAAATGTTTAACATACATTAAATTACAACATCTTTTTACTCTTGATCGATCAAATATTTTTTCACTCTATGCTAGTTTGCATATCATGATATTTGATACCTCTCGGGGGTTAGTAGATCCAGAGTAAAGATGGATCTATTATGGTTTAATTCCCCCATTTAAATAGGCTACATTCCAAGTGAATACCAAGGGTCAATACCATGTGCCATTTTGGTGAATACCATGGGTCAATACCATGTGCCATTTTGGTGAATACGATGGGTCAATACCATGTGCCATTTTTATTTTTATTAATACTAATATTAGGGTTAATAATGTTTTTTTGCATGGTATTAATATTAAAAAAAAAAAAATGTTTTATTTGTTTACCATACCTCTCGTTTATTTATATTTTTATTAATTTACCATACCATTCATAAATACAAGGTGACTTATGGAGTAAATATAAAAAAATGTTTTATTTGTTTACCATACCTCTCGCTTATTTATGTTTTTATTAATTTACCATACCTCTTTTACAAATATGGTATTTGGCCCATAGGATTCACCTAAGTAAAACCTCTTTCTTGAGCCTTCATAAATAGAACGAGGGTTATGGACTAAATATAAAAAGACGTTTTATTTATTTACCATGCGTCTAGTTTATTTATATTTATATTTATTTACCATACCTTTTGAGTAAGTATAAAAAGAGGTTTTATTTATCATACCTCCACTTTACTTATATTTTTATTTGTTTACACCCTTGCATGCATATAAGGTGACTTATGGAGTAAATATAAAAAATGCTTTATTTATTTACCATACCACTCATTTATTTATATTTTTATTAATTATGCTTTATTTATTTATCATACCTCTCATTTATTTATATTTTTATTAATTATGCTTTATTTATTTATCATACCTCTCATTTATTTATATTTTTATTAATTTACCATACCTCTTTTATAAATATGGTATTTAGGCCTTTGGCCCATAGGATTCACTTAAATAAAACCTATTCTTGAAAATGGGCGAATGGAAGGTTGTAACTCCTAATTTCAAGGGCTAAATTTACCTTTTTTACCCTCTCCCTTAAAATAAGGTGGGCTATTTGAGGTGATTTGTAAAAATGTACTATGATACAAAATATTCGCCCACTAAAAATTTAAAACCCCTTAATTTCGCCAAAGGGCGAACATTCGCCCCTAAAATCACCCCTAGTATCTGACTGCTACCCATATTTGCACAAAGCTTGGCTGAACAACCTGTTGATGGGAAAAATTACACAAATCGTGCTAGGAGGGTTGGCTGGCAGGATTGCGCAATACTAGAGCCCAACAGGTTGTTAGAGCGAATTGCGCAATTCTTGGAGGGAAGGATGATTGCTCTCTACAAATGCACAAATTTCACTAGGAAGTTGCTCAGCCTGCAACTGGACCAAGTCTGGGTGAGAAGCCTATGAAGGGAAAAGATTAAATTGTGATCGACAGGCTGCCTCTGAGAAAGAAAGACACTGAAGCTTGAGGAATAGACAAAGCAAGGCAAGTTGCTGTGAGGATTGGTAAAGAGGCTCCAAAACAGGCCAAGGAAAAATTTTAGAAGATAGTTATAACTGCTACAACAAAAATATAAATGAAATGAGTTTAAATATATCTACTTTACTTATACTTTAATGAGTTTTATATCTTTCATTTTATATAACCAATGGAAATTCCATAATAAATATGAAAAAGCCTTTTAACTTATAACTTAAAATGATAAAATATAATTGAAATAAATTACATCAAATTAAAATATACAATCAGAATATAAATGAGATTTTTTTTTTTTTTTTTTTTAAAGAAAAATACTTCCATACAAATAATCTCCATCTTTAATTTTTTCTGCTCAAAGACTTCTATTTTTATAGAACAATTAATTAAAAAAAATTCCATTAATTACCTTCAAGGAAATTAGATTTAAATTTGGAAGTATCCATTTTAATTGGAAAATATTCCAACTTCATATTACCATAATAACAATGCAAATAATAAAAATAAAATTTATAAAATTTAGTTAATTGAAATGAATAAAACTATATCCTCAATATAAAAAAAATAATAAGAATAAGATTTAATTTCTTAGAAAAAATCCTTAACATAAAAGAACTATACTAAATAATAATTCCAATGAATATAATTATTTTTTTCATTTATCATTTTAGTGTAGCAAGCTTCTCTTTGTTTTATTAATCTTTAAAATAAAACAAAAGAGCTTGAATGCCACTTATTGTTGTCGTTAAGAATAATGAACAAAGGATTTAAAACTAATTTTCGCATCCCTTGCAATTCATTTTTCTTACTTTAAATTCAAGTTCATCTTGCAATTTTCTTTTCCCTTTAAAGTTTATGGGGAAGCCACATGTATGTGAACAACTAATTGAATGTTTTTGAGCATATAGCTCCTCACTATAGTTATACATTCTTTGTGATAAAGAAGTTGTGATAACGAAGTTGGGGCTTAAGAAGGTGAATAATGAGCAATTCAATGAGAGATTTTAGGATTCTCTCAATTTATGTATATATAAAAGAATCATAATATTTCATTATTTATATTATTATTTGAATATAGTCAACATCGTCATTATTAATACTATGAGCGCAAATATATTAGATACATTAAACAATCATGGGATATGTTACCTTCTCTTGTTGCTACCTACCTAAGGACAACACTACCTAAGGACAACACTTGAAGGTCCATAATGCTAAAGCCACATTACCTTCTAGCATTTAATTTAATATTACTTTCTAACATTTAAATATATGCTAGTCATTTAACAAAGTCTACGTGAAATATCATATTATAGGCAACTTTGTAGAACAAGACTTTTCCGTGGCAATAATATTTTGGTAGAATGAGACTTCTCTATGGTAATAATATTCTAACTACTATAGACTAGAAGAGAAGAGAAAATATAGAGTGTACAACTTATGCGCTATATAAGGGGTTGTGCTTCTTGTTTTGTCCTTCACTAGCTTAACTTATTCTAAAGTTCATTTGCCTCTCAGTGTTGCACTTTGTTAATCTCTCACATATTCTTCATATGATCTCGATTTATACAATGGTGGATGAATTTCATCTATTAGCTCTGGAGTGGGAAATACTAAAGAATCCATGGAAGGCCCATTTGAGGCTGCAATTGAAATCCTTATTCTCTCCACGTTCACAACTGCTCGGTGCTCCATGCTCTTGTATCTCCCATTGCTTAAAATTTGTTGGCCAAAATAGAAAAAAAGACTCTACCAAAATTAATAATCTGACGTCCCCATCATTATACAAATTTTAAGAATACAAAAAATGATTCTCACTTCGAGATGATCACCAATATTCAAAATGAAGGCATTGGGAGAGGGCTCAATGGCCACCCAATGCCTCTCATGCATCACTTGTAGACCACCAATGTTGCTTTGCAATAAAATAGTGAGACCTCCATGATCAGAATGGTGTGAAATGCTCATGGTTTGGTCTGGATCTGGACACAGTGGATACAAGTTCAGCACACCAAATTGAAAATTGTGTTTGAAAACCGTTTGTACGTAATCTAAATTCAGTACCAAGCTTTCAGATATTGCTCCAATCAATTTCAGAGCCAATTTCTTGGTTTCTTTGAAGTATCGTTGTTCAACCTCTCTGCAGTCATAAACTGGATTATCTTAATGTTGGAAGTTTGACAACGAATTATGTAAATATGAGTAATAATTGTATTAGTTACTACTAGTTAGTTTTATACTGAAACAACAGTTATGTAATGGAGGAGGCTTGTATAAAACTAGTGAATGTCGAAGAAATGTAATCGTGGAGAATCATTGTTGAATTAATAGAGATCCCAATTCCTTGCCCCATGGATGTTTTCTTGACACCCTGTCAAGGTTTTACCACATAAATCCTGTATTGTTATTTGTGTGTTTGGTTTCAGTTTTCCAATTAGTTATGAATCTTTCTTGGTCAATGTATAACTGAATGTTTATTTTCTTTCCTTATTTCCCCTATTCAAACAACAAATGATATCAGAGCATGTTAGTTGAGTTTGAGTTAGCAATCTGCCTGTGTGTGAGCCTGTCGCTGTTGTGGGATAGAACTCATTGCTTCTGCATCGTTGTTGAGGAAGTCTTCTGCGTGTGCGTGAAGCGTGGCTGAGAATAATTGTAGAGGAAGTCAGTTCCCATTTCTAGTTGAACCCCATTTATGCGTGAGGAGGAACTGTGGAGCAGCTGCAACTGCCAAACTGTCTGCGTGTAAAATCAAGCTCCTGTCCAGAACCTGCGTGGTGTGTGCGTCAAGGAGCCTTGACATCTGCATCAAGGAGGGCACCACTACTGCATTGCAGCCAGAGGAATCTATGTCTCTCCATCCAGAACTGGCGTGGAGTGACGAGGCACCAGCGTGGAGAGAGGAGTCTTTGTGTGCGTCGAGGGGCCTTGACATCTGCGTCAAGGACGGCACCACTGTTGCGTACCCATCAGAGACATAATGAAGAGTGTTGCCCCTGCTTGTGAAGTGTTGCCCCTGCATATGAAACCCCTCCTTCATTGACCCTGCTGCCACTATTGAAGAGAAAGGAGGACGCAGAGTGTGCCGGTTTTTTTTATTAGTAGGAAGCCTGTCTGAGTCGAAAGTGCGTGCTGGACCAAAGATTGTGGACTGCTAAAGCCATGCTGGAGTGCCGCTGGATTCTGTTGTGTTTGAATACTATTGCCAAAATAGAGCCTGCGTGCGGCCAGAGGCCTAGCTTATGGATCTGGTTATTTTTTGTAAAATTTTGAGAGAAATGTTTTCTATAAATTTGTGAGAAACAAAAGGGTGGAGGAAAGATTTCATTTAAATTGAAGAAAAAAATAAATCAAATGGTTTCTTCCATTAAATTGATGAAAAGAAAACAAAGGATTTGAAATAAAATTCTGTTGAATTAGGGGAATTATTTTTCATCAATTTTTTATTTAAGAAAGGGAAAAAAAATAAATATAAACCCTAGTTGAAAGATTGAAACCCTAGGAAGAAAAAAATGGCCAAGATGTTGAATGCAAAATTTGAGGTGGAGAAATTTACCGGCAAGAGCAACTTTTCTCTTTAGAAACTGAAGGTTAGGTATCTCCTTGTGTAACAAGGGTTGCACAAGGCATTGGATGGGGCAACTAAGAAACCTGCAACCATGACTGGTTCAAACTAGGAGGACTTGGATGCCTGAGCTCTTAGTACCATCAGGTTATGCCTGGAAGATGAGGTTCACTTCAACATTGTGAAGAGAGTACAACTTCAGGATTGTGGGAAAAAATAGAAAAACTCTATATTACAAAGTCATTAACCAATAGAATTTATCTATAAAGACAGCTATACAGTCTTCGAATGAAAGAAGGTTCAAAAGTTGCAGAACATTTGAATGTTTTTAATACACTCGTATGCCAATTAACAGAAATGGAAGTTAAGATTCAGGAAGAAGATAAATCCATAAGCTTGTTTTGTTCTTTGTCTGAATCATGGGATCACTTCGTAACTTCAATCAGCTTGAGCACTGCTTATTCTTTGAAATTTGAATCAGTCGTGGGAGCTCTCTTGTCTGAAGAAGTACGAAGGAAATAACAGCTGCATCAGAAGCCATGATAGCTAGAGGATGGTCAAGGGAAAGAGGAGAAAAGATAAGGGGCTCTTCCAAATCTAAATTAAAGGGAAATAAGTGTAAGGAAAAATGTTGGCACCACAATAAAATTGGACACTTGAAGAAAGACTATTGGAAACGAAAAGAATCCGAGAACCCAAAGAAGGAAGCGAATCAGGTCGATTCAAGTATGATAGATGAAGTTTTATCTGCTAAAGAATTATGTATGATAGATGAAACTTCACCTGAATGTAATGTCTCTCAGGGTTTAGAAAGCGGGCTATTAGACTCTGGTGCTTCTCATCACATGTGTCCACACAAAAATTGGTTTACTTCGCATGAAAATGTAAATGGTAGTTCTGTGTTTATGGGTAATAATGTGTCATCTCAGACTATTGGGATGGGGAATATCAGGATTAAGATGTATGATAACACAGTTAGAACATTAAATAGTGTTAGACATGTACCTAATTGAAGAAAATTTTGATTTCTTTGGGAGTTTTGGATTCAGAGGGTTATAAGTTTACAGGTCAGGATGGCGTCTTGAAAGTCTTTAAAGGAGCCCTAGTGGTTATGAAAGCAAAAAAGGTCGGAAATCTTTACAGGTTAAAAGGAAGTACTTAGGTTAGTGAAGCAGCAGTTGTGTCAGAAAAGGAAGAAGCTGGTACTCGACTATGGCATCAGCGATTAGGTCATATGAGCGGGAAAGGTCTTCAGATACTGATGAAACATAAATCTCTTCCCTATCTGAGATCCTTGAAGTTAGATTTCTGTAAACATTGTGTGTATGGAAAATAGTGTAAACAAAGATCTAAAGTTGGAAATCATAATAGTAAAGATATTTTATACTATATTCATTATGATCTGTGGGGACCATCCCTTGTTGTATCATATGGAGGTGCTCTATATTTTTTAATGTTTATTGATGATTTCTCCATAAACTTTGGGTCTTTATTGTAAAAAATAAAGCTGATGTATTCAATTTCTTTAAACAATTAATGGTAGAGAAAAGAACAGGAAATTCTATTAAATGTTTAAGAACTCACAATGGTGGTGAGTTCACTTCAATTGAATTTGAACAATATTGTAAGGATGAGGGAATTATTATACACAAAACTGTTGTTTATACTCCTCAGCAAAATGGCGTTGCTGAGCGTATGAATCAGACTCTTATGGAAAGAGCCAGAAGCATGATTAGCAATGCCAACTTGTAAAAGAAGTTGTGGGCAGAAGCAGTATCTACGGCTTCTTATTTAGTTAATAGATCACCTTCAATAGTAATTAATTGTAAAATTCATGAAGAAGATTGGATAGGTCAGTCTTGTGATTATTCACGTTTGAGGATATTTGGCTGTGATGCTTATTCTCTTATTCCTAAAAATCAGCTTTCAAAATTAGATCCAAAATCGAAATGTTATGTATTTGTCGGGTATGACTATGCAGTGAAAGGATACAGGTTGTGGGATCCTACATTGTGGAAGATAGTCATTAGTAGAGGTGTAACATTTGATGAATCTTCTCTTTTAAAATCAAATGTTGAAAGAATTGAATAGGAACAGGTATCGCCAAATCAATGAATTCAGTTGGGGGCTAGATCTTTCGGTGATAGTCAAAAGGAAGGAGAGACTTCTGGAGAAAAAGGTGTTGAAGACACAAAGGAAGCCGTTGAAGCTTCTGAACGAGTTCAAGTTTCTGAACCAGTTCAACAACCAGTCACTCTAAGAAGGTCTACAAGGGAAAGGAAAACTCCCAAAAGGTATGAATAGTTTGCTTCATCTTTTGCTTTGATTACTGAAGATAGGGAACTTTCTTGTTGTCAGGAAGCAGTCAATGATACAGATAGCGAAAAATAGAAAATGACTATGGAAGAAGAAATGGATTCCTTAGCCATGAAAAATACTCGGGATCTTGTAGAGCATCTTGAAGGTAGAAGTGTTGTTGGATGCAAGTGGGTCTTCAAATTGAAACAGAGAGTTGATGGAAGTATCGAAAGGTATAAGGCGAGATTGGTAGCAAAAGGGTATTCTCCGGTTGAAGGTATAGACTTTCATGAGATTTTTTCTTCAGTTGTAAAACTTGTTTCTATTCGTACTGTGTTGGCACTAACTACGTTACTTAATCTTGCGTTAGAATAGTTAGATGTTAAAACAACATTTCTACATGGTGATTTGAATGAAGAGATATATATGGAATAGAAAGAAGGTTTTGTACAAGGTTGGGGCAAAAGATTAGTTTGCAAGCTTAGGAAATCATTGTATGGTCTGAGGCACTCTCCCAGACAATGGTACAAGAAGTTTGATTCCTTCACGGTGAGCCAGAACTTTATAAGAAGTGAGTATGATCATTGTGTATACTTCAAAAGTTTCAATGGCATATTCATTATCCTAGCTTTATATGTTGACAATATGCTTATTACAAGAAAAAGCATGGAAGAGATCAACATGTTAAAGGCTCAACTCTCTAGGACATTTGATATAAAGGATCTTGGAGCAGAAAAACATATCTTGGTCATGGAGATACACAGAGACAGGAAAAATGGTAAGCTTTGGTTATCACAGCAGAAGTATGTGGAGAAAGTACTTGAAAAGTTCTGTATGAACAATGTGAAACCTGTTAATGTTCCATTAGCTTCCCATTTTAAGCTTTCTTCAGTTTTGAGTCCTAGAACTGATGAAGAAAAGAAGTATGTCTCATGTACCATATTCAAATGCTATAGGCAACTTAATATATGTGATGGTATCTACAAGACCTGACATTTCATATGCAGTTGTAGTTGTCAGCAAGTTCATGGAAAATCCAGGTGAAGAACATTGGCGAGTAGTGAAATGGGTGCTTCGATATCTAAGAGGCACAAGTGACCATTGCATCATCTTTAGTGGTAGTGAAGGATCAGTCTATGGATACGTAGATGCTCATTATGCAAGTGATTTGTACAAAAGAAGATCTACTACAGGTTATGTCTTTACTCTTGCAGGTGGAGTAATTAGTTGGATGTCAAAGCTACAAGAAACATTTGCATTGTCCACTACTGAAGCTGAATATATAGCTGCTTCAGATGCCAGTAAAGAAGCAATCTAGTAAAAGGGTCTGCTTGATGAGATTGGAAGGACGCAGGAGAAAGTGGATGTACTTTGTGACAGTCAAAGTGTTATTCACTTGGCTACAAATCCAGCTTATCACAACAGAACCAAGTACATTGATGAAAGGTATCATTTTCTGAGACATGTGATCGACGGTGGAAAAGTAGCTCTTCAAAAGGTCCATACATGAGAGAATTGTGTAGACATATTCACAAAGCTAGTTACAGTAGAGAAACTGCGATGGTGTTTAGCTTTTCTTGGCTTGCAGAAAATATTATGAATGGGCATGGGCAAGGGATTAGGAAAATTTTCGTCAAGGTGGAGTTCGTTGGAAGTTTGACAACGAATTATGTAAATATGAGTATAATTGTATTAGTTACTACTAGTTAGTTTTATACCGAAACAACAGTTATGTAATAGAGGAGGCTTGCATAAAACTAGTGAATGCCCACAAAATGTAATCGCGGAGAATCATTGTTGAATTAATAGAGATTCCAATCCCTTGCCCCGTGGATGTTTCCTTGACACCCTGTCAAGGTTTTACCACGTAAATCTTTTGTTGTTATTTGTGTGTTTGGTTTTAGTTTTCCAATTAGTTATGATCTTTATTGGTCAATGTATAACTGAATGTTTATTTTCTTTCCTCATTTCCCCTATTCGAACAACATTTAAGTGATGGGATCATTGAAAATTAATGAAATAAATACAGTGTTGGATCGAAAACATGCCTTTAAATTGGCGGATTATCTATTGTGTAAAATTCAGGACGAGAAAAATGCTTCAAATAATCTCTCGAATTGAAACTTTTCTCTCCTTCAACATAGAATCTTATGCCATATCTTAGAGGATTCAACACACCTTTTGTCTCATATTTCATCTTGTCTTCTAGCATAAGGGAGTAGAATTGATGAGCTACATCCAACATACTAGAAATCACATATTCCTTAATGCCATGATTAACTACATGCTACGAGGGAAACTTATTAGCACTTCCCCTTAGAAAATAATCTAAAAGATACATGATGAGGGGCTGGGGAAATCATCAACCCTATGTGTGTGTTCTATAATAGTGCTGCCCATTTTAGATTCAATTATTGTCTCCATGAATGTGTTGCGTAATGTTTATGGTGCATTTTGCAGTCTGATTGCGATGAGAAATTAAAAATGAATGTGCAATTGAGTTATATATGGAATTTAGAGTTTTGAGTTAATCCAGTATTGAAGCAACATTTTTTAAATCAACACTTTATATTATAAAAAAAAAAAAAAATTACATTGTCGTAGTAGTTAGCTAGAAGAGGATTTTTCTTTTCCTCATTTGAATTCCCATGCATTCAATCTACCAATTTTTTTGTATGGACTTCATGGCCCCAAAAATGAACATTACAACTAAATCCGGATAAAAGTAGTGAATACAAATGCCCATATTATTATGTTGTCAAAAAACAGAGCTAGACATACATAACAAAAAGACTAAATGAATTGAGAGACAAAACCAATCATTTAGAGTTAGAAGATGAGATAGTAGTTGGATCTCTAACACTCGATCTCAGAGGTTCAAAATTATCAAATTCATAATGTAAGTGTCCCTCCACATGAAAGCCTTGTATCCAATTTGTCCAATGTGAATTGTTGGTTCCTCAAATTCTCTTATTGTCTTCCAAGGTGGTAAAGAGAATGTACCTTTCAACCCACTTTCCTTTGAAAACCAACCATAGCATACTCTTCATTTGTCAATGTAAATCCATTGAGTTCAAAGATTGCTTCTCCATAATTTCAAAATGAGAGTGGGGTTGCCTCTCCACCATAACTTGACTTTCCAAGTTCTGTATTTCCCTTATTGTCACTAGTGACACTACACTAAAATAAGTGGTAGCATAATCTTGAGTCAAATCTCTTAACGCAATCCCTATGGACTGCTACCTCCCCTACCCATGTTTGACAATGCATGTGCTTCCTGGGTGACATGGCAACAATTGAGGAGGTGCACTAGTGGCAACTCTTGAATCTTCCTCTACCTACAAAGAAACATGAAATAACACCAAATTAAAACTCCCATGATCTTAAAAATCATCCCATAACATCATCACATACAATAATAACACAATCTACACAATAAGAGGGTGTAGCAGAGACCATGCATTGAGAGTGATTCTCTAGTAATTGCCGCACATATGCAGAAACCTCAGCCACATAATACCCACTCCCAAGAATCATTAATCATAAACAAAACCATGAGGTCCTCGATGGCCACATATCATAGAAAACCCTTGGTGGCAGAAGTAACCAAGAGAAAGAAGACATTCAAAGAGAAGCACTAGATATTCAAAGAAAAACTTAGACATGTCAATTTTAATATAGTTACAACTAGACATCTGCTGGATTTTCACACTCACGTCATTGGGAATCGATCAGGTGGACTAACCAACACTCTAGGATCCACCCTGTGACCACTGATAAAGGTAATGATAATGGTTTGGAAGTTTATTAATGTTTGCAGGTTTTCGTGTAATGGAAAATATCAATATGGTATAAGAACCTTTGCCCAAGTTCGATTCACCAATTTTCATTTTAGGGAGGGTGTTGGATTTTCAGACTCACCTCGTTGGAAGTTAATCATGTGGACTAAACGCCACTCTGGGATCCACCCTCGAACCTCTCATAAAGGTAATGATAATGGCTTGGAAGTTTACTAATTCCTATGGGTTTTGGTGTAATGGAAAACCTCAACAACATTAACTAAATTTCTTTAAACCTACTCAAAACCATGCGAGTTTCGATGTAATGGAAAACCTCAACAAAATCAACTAAATTTATTTAAAAATACTCAAAACAAGAGGCTCAAACTAGTGAATGAGCCCCCACCTCTCAGAAAAATTTCCAAAATTTAGAGACCTGAGTCCATAGCAAAAATACAAGTAGCACAGAAAGAGAAAGTGAAAGGATGAGATGACATGCACAACTTCGGCAGGGTTCGAAGATGGGGTGCTCCTCAAACCATTCAACATTAGGAACAAAATCCATGAGCTTGCCTTCACATGCCCAGATTTACAACTCTCGCACTAGCTCATGGTTAGGAAACTAGCGAACAAGATCCTCTCAATAATTAATAAATAGATGATATGGATTTCAACTATATTTACGCTGTAAGGCTTTTCCCTATGGGAAAAAATCCCCTATATGCCACCGTGTCCTATCTTTCACCATCAATCTGATGTGTTAGACGATTAAAAAAAATTGTTTCGTTGGATCATTATAGGTGGCAGAAAACACCGTAGAGAACACTTCGTTGGAAGTTGGTTACGAATTTGGCTAGGGTAAACACGAAGCTAGAATTGCAGTTGAAGTTGGTTATTGAGCTAGAAATTCGTTAATGAATGTGAGACCTTAGCGGCCTTATCGGAAAGCTTCTTCATCAACTTATTCTTCATCTCCCTCTTCTTGTGCTCCATCGCCATCTTCAACTGGAGTTGCACCATTTCCACCGAAATCTAGATCACTTGTTTATGCTCCTGCTTCATTAAAGAATTTAGACTTATGTGATCCATAATCTTATTTAGAGAGAAATTTCGGCAAAATCACATAAAAAATCATTTGTCGACACGTTTCGAACCAACCAGTGTGGTGCATCGTCAGGACAAGTTTTTGAGTGCCAACAACATGAATGGGCCTCCATCGACTTCTGGATCGTCTCCTCTTATACCCCAAGAATTGGGGGAATGGTTATATTGGTGGATATGAATCCCTTGTGATTTTTTATTTTCTCAGTTTATTCGTTGATCATTCCATTATGTTAATTTTGGGGTTATCCTCTTCTATGTGGTGGATGCCGCAAAGTCTGTAAAATAAAGTGGCAAGAAATTCATTGTAATAAGAAGCATTGTTGTGGGGTGTACTCCAAATTCAAGGCTCGCTCGAGTGAAGGCATATAATGGTGGATGTCTAGAAACTACAAATCACAAATCAGCTGGCTGTGGCATTTAATGATGGTCTAAGGTTGCTCATCAATCAGCAGAATAAAAAATTGCACTGAGCAACGATCCTGCTTGCTAACGCTTATGATTTTTAATGATGGTCTAAGGTTTCTCATCAATCAACAGAATAACAAATTAGACTGAGCAACAATCGTGCTTGCTAATGCTTATGATTTCGTATTAAATTTAATTCCTACGGTAAAATTTAGAGATATTTGAAAAACCAGTGCAAATTTCAAAAACATTATAGGCGTGGATTAGCTTGTGAATTGACTAAATGCAATATGGGACGTGGCTTTGGTTGTAGGTTTTAAAAACACATCTGCATGCTGCTGAGCGGGGACATTTAACATTGGTGTCTTGCGAGTTGGAGATTCCGAAGAACGACCATGGAGAA
The DNA here is from genome assembly GCA_000404065.3 of Pinus taeda. Taxonomy (NCBI): domain Eukaryota; kingdom Viridiplantae; phylum Streptophyta; class Pinopsida; order Pinales; family Pinaceae; genus Pinus; species Pinus taeda. Next base: position 154,442 of record APFE031645213.1, read on the forward strand.
TACAACACTTTTCTTTGCAAACGTACAGAGAAATACGTATTTTGGGGTGCAATCCATCCCACTGAGAAAATCTATCAGATGGTTTCTCACCAGATTTGGCAAGGGAATACATCCTTCATCACACCTTTCAATCTCAAAATACTGTTGCATTGCACAACAGTACTATATTTCCAAAGTTTTGGTACTGTATTTCTATTTCTGTTTTGGAAATGAAGGGACGATGTCATCCCGCGTGTGTATCCATACTATAGATCTAATTTATTAGTTTTATTAGATTTATTGTGGTCTATTAATTAGTGATTTATTTATTAGTATATGCACGAGATCAACTTAAATAAAATAAAACAACTAAAAAGATAGGAACAACTAAAATGATGAAGCATTTCATAATACTAAAATATTTCATTATACTAAAATATAATGAAAATGATTAATAGAATTTGACACTCATAAAAAAAATTATATCTAAATAATAACATGGTACTGAATTCCCAATTCGGGATTGTATATTATTTTTATTATGATATTAATTTTGGGAAACCATTGTATACCATTTTTTATTATATTATTATTTTCAAACAATAGCATAGTATTGAATAAAAAAACTTGAATTTGAATATAGTAATTAGGTCGAAAACACTACACTACTTTATATATGTTATTATTGAATGACAGTAAAATAAAATTTTGATTTAATATAAATAGCACAAAAGTAACATAAATAGAAACCAAGTTTCTATGAAAAGTAAGAATTAAATATAATATTAATATAAGCAAATAATGAATGAATGAACTAATACATGTTTATCAAAATTATACTCCACATGAATACTATGGGTCAATACCATGCGTTCTCCAGACCAATACCACGGGTCATTTTTGTTTTTATTATTATTTTAATTATATAGGGTATTTTTTTTGGGTAATTTTTTTTTAATTTTGACTGAGTTAAAATGTTTACATTACATTAATCATTTAATTTAATTTAATTTAAACATCATACCATCTCAAAAATAAGGGAGGGGTTATCAAAATGGAGAGGCCAAAAAATACCAATAATAAAAGCTACATTAAAAGTTAAAACCATGGATAAAAGAATGGAAACTTAGAGCCCCAAAAACCACCAACAAGAAGTTTTGCTACAACTACTCTAACATATATAGTAAAAGAGAGAAAATAAATATAATAAAAAAGACAAAACTTAAGCCAGTATAGTAGCCATGCCATCATGCCAAAACATAAACATTTTTACTTGGTAAAAAAATATTAAAAACAATAAATAAATCTATATAATTAAAATTATAAATAAATAAATAAATTAATTGTTATAATTTAAACTATAGTAAATCATCAAATTAATGCATAAAATTAACTTATTATAATGCATGGTTTAACACTTTTCCAATGACTAGGTATTAGTTTGACTTTGACGAGTTTATCGATCGTTTAATATTAATAATTCAATTTTTTGTTTTTTTTATTATTATTTAAATTTTTTTAATTTATAAGGTGATTAGTTGTGGTCTTATTATGAGTTGTTTAGTAATCTCCATTTCTATTAGTTACTAGCTTTTTGTTTTTAGTTTTTTTCTATTATTTCTATTTTCATAACTTATTATTATATTAAAAACATATTTTAATAAATTTAATTATAAACAATTATATATATTTATGTCGTAATGAGAATAAGTCCCCTCTCATGCGACGTTGTTCGTGAACCATTGGATCATTGTGTTGTACGATTAAACTAATACCATCCCTTGGATTATTATCATCTCTAGTGCTCCCAAACAATATTTTACAATATTTTGTGTTATGTAGTCAATTGCTCTCGCAAAAAGAGAAGGTTCCTTAGAGAAAGGGTCACGACAGTTAATAGGAAAATATTGCTCCCACAAAAAGTGGAGGTTCTTTTGAGAAAGGGTCACGACGGTTAACAGGAAAACATAATGATACAAATGATAAATTATCAGAAGATATGAAAATCTCATATCCCTCCATGTCTACTTGCTCTTCTCTCAATACCATCTCATACTTCCCCCACACCACACAATATCATTATTCTTCTCAATTCCCATAAGTATTATGAGTTGCCTAAGCACACTGATGCAACACTTTTGGTACACTTTTCTGAGCGTGAAGCTGAAGCGAACATTTAGGTATTACTATCCCGGGTGGACGACATTGGTGGTCATTGCCATTCAACTGGCCTGGCGGCGCTACAAAGCGAGTTCAGTGGTTGCTGGCTCCTCTCTTGTTTCCCTCTCCTTATTCGACTATGAATACCACTAACCAAATTTTATTCTTAGTCTTGTGAAGAAGATCAGCTCCAACTCTATGCTGCTCTCGTCGCCTCCCCAAAACCAAATGATGACGATTTCTTCTTGAGATATTTCCTTCTACTTCATTCATTCATGATCCATGTTATCTAGGTATTTAGACTGAAACTTTTTAACCACATAGCCAATGTAGTGTACTCATCAATACCTTTTTCTAGGATCTCTACGGGATTTTCCCTACACTTGATGGGCTAAGGGAGCAGGTTTGAAGCTCCTCTCCCTTGTTAGGTTGTTGTGCCCTAAATTTCTAGAGGCTGGGAAACAGAGATTGAAGGATTTGTAGTGTTCACATTATATGAGTGTTTATCAGAAATAGGACAATGATGTTATTGAGGCATACCGAATTTGGCTCTCCTTCTCTGTTCTCAATTGTAAGATGGACCTCACACTCTGTATTTTTAATATTTTGGTAATTAAAATAAAATGTTTGAAGAATAAGGTTTTATCCATAAATGAAAATAGTAGAGCAGTAACACCCTTCCTTTACTTGAATGTGTACCAAGTACATTATTAGCAATCTCAAATAATGTAATTCTCATAGATGAATTACTATATTATAATGTGTTATATTGCATGTGTTTAGAAGGGTTTATAACATATCTCATCATCTTCATTTATGCTCTTTTTTCATATGATATCTTTTAATTATAATGTGTTATGTTGCATATGTCTATAAGGGTCTATAACATATCTCATCATTTTCATCTATGCTATTTTCATATGCTATCGACTTACTGCATTTCCTTTTCAACATTTGGTGCAATTGCTAGTAAATATTTATGCCAAAGGCATTTATTAAAGGGATATTACCTTGGATCCCTTCGTCCTCTGTTCGCCACCTATAAACAAATGCCACATATTTCTGTCATTTAGCCTATTAACAACTTCCACGTACATATCATGTCTTTCAACGGGTTTGAAAGCTCAAGAGGTTGTTGTGTACGATTGAGTTTGTGTTTTTCCCACTGACCTTCGTCATCTATTGAAGACGAATCCAAGGATAACACGTATGGTTAAATTTTATTGGTTTATGAACTGGATAATGAAAGGAAAGGATGACATGTATCGTCAATGATAATTGGGTTAGGTTAACTGATAGTGCACATATCAATGGTCGTTTCGCAAGTACAGACCTGTCACAATTACTCTCCTGTCCTTTACTAAAAATATAAATAAATAGCTCTCGCCCTCACATTCGTTTATAATAGCTAGTTGGTTGGCTTAACTTCCCATCAGTGATCAAATTTGAAGGGAAGGTTTTAATTTCATTTAAAAAGGCACACATTCAAGTCTCTCTTTTACAATCAAAAGCATAAAAAAAAAGCAATTCAATTGACAACAATAAATTATCTTCAAATTTCATTTTTTTTAACACATGGTGAATCAGTAACTGTTTTGAACTAATACTGTGAGTTCCAAGACAACATACTATTGGTTGCCGATGCCTTTACAATCTTGCAAGCTGCAAGATATTTCTCAGTTTATCAAGAACAATATCCCTTTCAAACACAACTGCAAGTCCAGTATTTATCATACTATTCATAAGCATTGTAACTGACAAGAGACAAGCCAACTGTGTTCATAACATTTATGTTCGCCAAATGGTATGTTTTCTGTCTTTTTCCTTGAATTACTATCATATTAAGCAGAGGTTGGTGTAAGAACATCCAAAAAAAAGAATTAGTTTGAGTTTCCACCAATATTATGAGTTTCCACCTTGTGTTAATTAGGTTGTGGCAATAATTTTGATGGGCAAACTAAGTTTCCAAGAAAAAATTTCAATTTCAAATCTGATGTTTAAGCATGTGATAAGAAAAGCAAAGCTCTAAAAAATTCTCGGTGTTTGAAAATTTTGCAGGCTTTGAACAATGGACTATTAATCAAACCCCTTGATGAGATGGTTGTAGCAAATGTAATGCTAGAGCTCGTAGGAAACAAAGACCCATGGAATGAATGCTGTTATAATGGGTTGAGAAACATTCACCTTTTCTCATGGCATGAACATTGCAGAAAGTCTGTCTCGGGTAACTGTATGTAGGATGAGGCATCCTTAATGGCAAACTATCACTGTAATGGATACTACTATGGGGGATGAATCGATGGGTGATTCCCTGAAGGACATGTCTCTTCGACTTTCTGTCGATGGTGAGAAATATTCCGTCAATGGCTCTCTGGATAATTCCACCGAAGTTGACAAACTTATGGCACCAAAGGGCAACCCAAAACTTATTTTGGATAAACTGAAGAGGGCATCGCTATCTTTTAACATTGCAGAAACTGAACCTAAGCCAAGGCCTCCAACGAATAACGTGATTGTCTCAAACAAGTGTCCTGCACTGAGAAATAAGAAGAGGCTTTTTGTTATAGCTGTGGACTACTATGATTACAGTGGCAATGTATCTCCCCATATGTTGGAAATAATTCAGGAGATAATCAAAGTTGTGCGTTCTGATGCAACAACAAGAAGATTTTCTGGTCTTGTACTATCAACTGCATTAACAGTTGATGAAGCTCTAGGGATGTTGAACTATGGCAATATACTACCTCATGAATTTGATGCTTTAATTTGTAGCAGTGAGAGTGAACATTACTATTCAACAATTCCTTCCTATCCTGATAACTTGGGAGGACTTGGAGGACTTATTTCCTTTTATAATTTAGGTTGTTGGGACATTATGAATTATGACTTATGGTACACATATATTTTATTAATTTTTTATTCATTAGACATTAAATAGTTGGGACTTTATGAATTTGGTATAACAAGGGATTAGTTGAAGGTGCTTTGGTTAGGATTTTGATTTGGATGGTGTTTCTAATGATGAGAGCTCAATTGAACTGTAAACTATATTGGTGAGGCAGTGGAAATTTTTCTTATTATTATTTGATTCATTCATGCTATTAAGGCATTAAATTTAATTTTTTTCTTGATGTACCTTTGACAAACACAAAGTGGAAAACTGAGTTAAGCATCAAATGATCAAAATCTCCTGTAGTGTGCAACAAAATTGTTCAAAATTATTGTAGAAGGTTAAGAAAGAAAATAATAAAAATGTATTATACAACGCCTCCTTGCTGAGGGACATGGTGGCAAAATAGCAAATATAAGTAAACCATATTACCAACATTTTTTTATCTGAAGTACCTAAATGAATGGTATATTTCAATGTGTGCAAATTCTTCCCTAAATTCCTCAAATGATAGAGTTCAGACTTATTCATTCCCTCAAATGATAGAGTTCAGACTTATTCATTCCCTCAAGCTTTCAATGTTTCAATTTAATTTTGCTTTGCTTTGCTTTGCTGAACTGATTGATTGAACATAGTAGGAGCTTTGAAATGTTGTTTGAGATTCGAATTCCAGAGAACTAGAAAGAGAAGAGAATATGCACAAGCATTGAAAATCCAGGAGGCCATGCCATTGAATCCCTCCATCGTGAAATGCAATCTCAACATCCAAACAGACCCTACAACCATTATGAAGGACTCAACCAATTGAAAAATGGCTGTCAGATTTCGTCGCTAGGCCGGACGCAAAAATTCCTAACTACACACAATTGCCTTCATTAAGTTGTTGGTCAAAATCCCTAAAACCAGAAGAGATTACGAGAATTCCAGCTAGGAAAAGCACACAAAAACCCTAATCAAGTGGTCGAAAATGTGAAAAAAACCAACGGGCTCATCACTCAGAATTTTGATAAAAGTATTTATGAATTCACAGTATCTGGTGAGATAGAAGAGATATGACCAGAAGAAAAGTCGCCCAGCAAAATGAGTACCTAGAGAAAATAGAACACCCACTCTGCAGAACTCATGGATTTCCTCCATATCCACTTCATCTCCTTTATTTCCACAATAGTTGCAACCAAACAGCCCACAAAAATGGCGACTCGAATCACCAGAAGTGCCAAATTATAAATTGCAAGGATTGGGCCTAAGGGGCAACGACTTCTTCTTAAATATGAGGAGAACCAGTTTGAGGAAGAAAACAGAGAAGATATATGCAGAAACAGAGGCTAGCAAGAATAGCCATGATGATCCCCAAGCATTGTGATCCCATCTAAAATGGGCAATTATGGGATGCTCTAATACCCAATATCTCAAATCCAATTTTACCAGAGGAGAAGAATAAGCTTTAATTCCCATGACCTAACATTAACTTCATGCATCTGATTAGGGACTTGAATGTCCATCAATCTAGGCAAGGTGGCAAGGTTGTTATGGGGTATTGAAATGGGGATCCCTAGAAAATCAAAGAGAGAAACGTGGCAACTACATATTTCAAAGTGAGGCACAGAACAAAAGCTTATTTCTTTAATATCATGGCAGAGCATACATGTGTGATTCACAATTGGTCGACCTCTATATGTATTGTCACTGATGATGTATCAAATAAAAAATTTTCCCCCGATCCAGATTACGAGTCCCACATTGACCGCCGTTGGGGTGGGTAAGGCTGGAGGAAAACAATGTCCATATTAACTGCCCCAGAAAGAGATAGCCAACGAAAGCGGGAGCGTGTTATTTTTGAGGATTACACATTGCCTAGCATATGTTGTGAAGGATCCAACAAGGGTATAGCTAGTAGTTTTGAATACCAAGCCTCTACGGTGTTAGCCATGAAATTCATTGCATGTCACTCTCTAATGCATGCATATTTTGTTATGAAAATGTAGGACAACAACAGACCAGCAAGAGAAGCCATGAAGTTCGGGAAGAAAAATATTAAAAGCATACATAGAAAGGTAGAATCTTGCAATTCCCTAAAACAACCAGAAGAGTTTAGTTGGAGAAAATATTATTAAGAGAAAGTAGTTAGTGCACTGTGTCTCTGTGCAGACATCTAGGTTTAAGTCAGCGAGATTATAAAATTAGAAGTTTCAGGCCTGAAACATCGAAGCAAGTATGTAAAAAGAGCCAAAAAAAAATCAAATCTATTAGGTGACGGGCTTCCATGGAAAGTCTAATCTTTTAAAACAATTTCAAAATCCATAATATGAAATTCATCATCTAATTACCAAAAAAAGAAAAGACAAAGGTTCCCTATGTCGGTATTGAAGTAATTGCAGGGAAAATGGTCTCGCACTTTTGTATGCTATTTTCTGCCATGGATCATAGCAAAAAGAAAAATTTGAAATGTGGGTATTTAAGCAGGGAAAGGAAAATTGCGTGGAAAGAGTCCAAACACAATTTAGATACTTCAGATCAGAGAAGAATCTTAGAAAAGAACTCTAGGCTATTAAGAGGAATCTGTAAATTCATCTGAAAAACACCAACTCTTCCTACACAGATCATGATAAGTGAAAAATATAGATATCAAAGTAAATGAGTAACTTAAAGATATGTTTGTATTCAGTCTTTCTCTTTCACATCGCATAAACAATAGCTATCAGATGTATATATTGGAGCATAATGTGAAATTCTGTGAAATCGAGTATGTTACTAAATTATGAAGTCTATTGAATGTGTTCCTCTCCAAGCATAAATCGTGGTTAAACCTTGTTTGATAGGGGTCTGCTGAATGACGAATCTATGCTCATCTCTAGTGTAAATCATCGTCAAACCTTGCTTTAGGGGCAACCTGTATGCACAACCGCTCACTTGCATCATATGCATAAGTTACAACTACAAAAAACAATTCCAAAGGAAATTGTTGTTTTTTAAATGGGAGCAACTATGAATTTGGAAACTATTGTTTCTGAAACAGGATTTAACATAAGTTGAGAAAGGAAATTCACAAGTTCAATCATTGTAATTTGTGATAGAGACAAAGTACACCGACACTTTGGAAATTGGAATTCCCAAATTCTAGATTTTAGAAAAAAATGAAATTAAAAAAAATAAAAAATTGTACAAATTAACAACTTAACTGCACTTATTAATTTTTTTTTGAATAATGTCTAAATTAAAATTTTAATTTTTTTTAATAGTAAAATTTTCTGGACGTCAGAGAGTGCTTCTGAAAGGCTCTGACGTGTTCAAATTTGATCGCTCCCCATATCCCTACTAGCTTATAACACTTGCTTGGTTGGCTGAACTACTCGTTTATAATAGCTGGCTTGTTGACTTAACTGATGCCATGTTGTGTGTTGATACATACAAGCACCGGGCAACGGAAACTTGAACGGACATGTCACTACTACCTTTTGCGAATTTCTCAAAATTAAAAGTTGATTATACCAATCAAATTTGTAAAAGTTAATTCATTTGATCTTTAATTTTTTGTAATTTTAAATATTTTTATTATTTATTTGATTTATATTATCAATGTTGAAGTATGGTATTTTTTTGAAAAGGTTAAATTAAATATGTTTATTTTGAAAAAAATTATATATTAATGAGTAATTGTTGAAAGACCAAAAAATTCATACAGTGAATGAGTAGCGAAATATGGTATTTATTCTTTTAGATATGTATAAGTCTATCACAATTATGATTTATAATAGTGACCAGTGATTGTTTTAGAAAAAAAAATATTGAGGAAAGAAAACAAAAATTCATTATAGTGATTAGTATGGGAAAATGATATTTACTTTTAAAATATGTATCAATCATAATTATGATTTATAATTTCAATTTTATATTATATATATATATTTTTAAGATGGTTTAAGAAATTTTCGGCGAAATCACATAGATACTCTTTTGTCGACGCGTTTCGAACCAACCAGTGTGGTTTCATCGTCAGGACAAGTTGCAGAACCATCCAGCATAGCTTGTTAAATAGTATGTGCAGGACTCAACGACTATATTTCCAACGGCTAATTTTGACCTAATTTTGACTCGGGTCATTAGGTCAAAATTAGCCGTTGGAAATATAGCCGTTGGAGTCTCTGCACATACTATTTAATAAGCTATGCTGGATTGGTTCTGCAACTTGTCCTGACGATGAACCACACTGGTTGGTTCGAAACGCGTCGACAAAAGAGTATCTATGTGATTTCGCCGAAAATTTCTCTAAACAATGTTATGGATCACAGAAGCCTAAATTCCTTAATTTTTAAAGATATTGTAAAAGTTTTTTATTTTAAATAGAAAAGATAATTTTATTTATAATAAAAAGAATTATAATGTTGTAAAGTAATTAGAAGTTAAAAAAAATGTATAAAATGTATATATTTGAAAAAATATTTTTTTATGCTTAAATATTTATTTGGTCTTATATAAATTTTATATAGCACATAAAAAATACAATTTAAACAATGAAAAATTACACATTGTATTTTGCTTTCTAGAAATGTTTATACTTCAAGAAATTTGATGCCTACTCATATTATATCCATACTTAAATGTACCTATGTTGGTTTTTAACATGTTTAGGGGAAATATTTTTTTAGAATAATCTTTAGGTATGACTTTTTGGAGTTTCCTACAGATTTATTGCCAAGGTCCGACCAAAACAATTGTAGCCAAATCTTGTTTTGTTTCTTTAAACTGGTTGTTTTTAATGCATATATGGATTCAACACCCTTAAAAACCCCTTAGACACTTGGATTTTGAAGTTTTCACCCATCAAAATTGTGATTTCAAAGAAACCTTGCAGGATTCTCCATAAATTAGATCAGAAAATAAATAAGAAAACTTTCCAAGATTAGCACCTAAGACTACTCAGATATATTAATATATATATATATATATATATATATATATATAATTTTCCAAATTTCAGGGGAAGTTTGTTTATATCTTTCAATATGTTTATTCAAAAGTTTATTTTTATATATTTTAAGGAAAAAATGGAAATCATTATGTTCCTTGCTATTATTCATATTTGATATAACTTTTAACATATTTCTCTAAAGGTTAGCCTTGAGGATGTTGTCCAATAGTTAGGTGAGGACATTTAGTCCCACATTTCTCATGGTCCAATCATAAGTAGGACTATGTATGTATGTGAGCTACTCTAGGAGCTATTTCGAGTTTTCATGTATTTTCAATTTATATCATGATATATTCACAAAAAACATTAGTTGAATTTCCAATTTTATTTTATAATAAGTGAGCGCATTTGATACATTTAATAATCCTATAAACAAATAATGGAGAATATGGTAAAAATAAAAGTTTTATTTCTTCTCCTCCAAAACATTGAATTTTTATTTTATTTCTCTTACCAGATCCATTTTAGAAATAAAATTTCTCTTTATTAGTAAGATAACATAACAACATTTTGTTTCTAAAATCCAATCTAATTAATTAGGTTGCGATAATTTTGGTTTTATATTTCATTGTGGCAGGTTGGGAAATAAGTTATAAGAAATAGTTCATCCCGAACATAAACCACTTTTATACCATCATCATTCAACAAAAGGAAAAATACAGATCTTCTCCATAATTCTTTTCAAATGGAGACTTACGAACTTGTCTAGCTTTTCAATTGTAAATAAAAAGGGATGGAAAATTAATATACTATCAATCTACTGCTTTTCATGACCATTGTCCATGAAGTTATTTTTCTATCAACTATTTCTAGAATTGCATAACTCTACATATAAGTGTGATTTTTCACAAAAAATAGTAGACCATATTATTTTGTGAGAAACATTTGCTATTATGTTGCGATTGTTCTTGTGTTGTTTTTCCCTCTAAATTGTTATGGATTTAGATTCCTATTTAATATACTTAAATGAACATTTGGTCTATCCTAACTTTTTATTTTGTACAATAAACTATATTCCTTATTTTCACAACAAAAGAATATAAAAATAGCACATGTATTCACTCAATCTTCATAGGGGATGGAATATAAAGGTTGAATAGAGTGAATACAATTTATCCTAAAAAACGGTAGTTAATTGTGGTTGTTCTATGATATTATTAATTTCATGAGTTTTATTTATTAAACTAGGAGCAAGGTGTAGAAATTCTGCAAATTCTCTACAAATCTCCCTCTAAGACCATGTAGAAAATCTAACAATAGATTAACCCAATAAAGAAATATACATCAAAGAAAAATACTATAACCTACTTCTACTATCAATGTTTGCTCTGCGGAAGATTAAAGGTTGAGCTGAACACATATAACTAGAAAAAGAAGAATCAATGCACAATACACATGAAAATACTTTGGGGAAGCCTTAGCTAACTAAACCCACTATGTATTATCATTCAAGGTGGAAATACATGGAGTTTTTACAAAGCCTTAGCTATCAGTACAATCTTCACAAATGCTCACAGGAAATCCTCGCTTCTCATAACCCTTCTTCTCTGCCCTCCAAGCTCCTATTTCCTCGCACAGTTCCTCTGGGATGATTCTCCTTCAACCAAATGGAAAATCTCTTCTACCCAATGGATGATCACTTGATCTCACACACTCTCAGAACTGCGCAATCCTCAAGGAATTTATGCCTTCTACATGCATGAGCTTGTTTTATAAGAAAACACATGCAATTGATAGTACATTGTCCTTGACTTTAATCTCAACTAGGTCTTTCTCAGAATAGACATGCATGAGTTTCCGATTAGGGAATCTTCAATTAACTGGAGTATACTAGTTGAGTGCATGCATGCATCAACTGACTATTAACTCTCTATTAGTTCCTCAAAAAGTCAAGAACTAATTTAATTGGACTTAACTTAGTAAACTGAGTTGACTAAGTACAACTCAAATATAACTCAATCTTATCTCCTTAATTTAAGACTTCTCTCCTTAATTTAAGGGGAAACTCTTGCATTACTTCAGAAAGACTTCTAACTTGAATTTATCCAACTAATTAAGTCAAAATAACTTAATTAATTATTTCCAAGTAGCTGTTAAGACTAAATTTGATTATAATTCAAAATTTAATTCAAGGAAAAATTAAATTGGAATATTCTTGTTGCCACATTTCAACACTCCCTCTTAACAAGAAAGGGATTAGTTGCCACCCCGATCCTGTCTCTATAGAACTTGAATTTACACTTTGATAATTCATTTGTCAAAATGTCAGCATTTTGCTCCTATGTCAAAATATACTGACGCAACATGATCCTCCCATCATCAACAACTTTCTTTACCTTGTAAAGCCAATGTGAACTCACAACTGACTTGTTCTCTGTCTCGGATCCACTTCCCAATCACTATTACAAACTATGGAGTCTTACTCCTCCACCATAGCATCGACCCAAATTAGCTGCTACATTGCTTTCTCAAAGGCATATGGCCCAATCTCAACACATTCCCCAAAAAGGGCCATGTATCCAGTGTATCTCTCAGGTGGCCTCCTCTTTCTGCGCTAAGAAGACGGTGCTTCCACATTCTCTCTCACATCCTGCAACAATCTGTCAGCTTCTCTTGTGTGCTTTCATCCATCTCTGAAAGACTCTGCTGGAGTGGATGTCTCCACTCTTGGAACCTCTGCATGCAGCTGCTTTGCATCAGTATGAGGTTCCTCCTCCTTAGGAACCAATAGTTCCTCCATAGCATGTATTTGGAGCTCCCTCTTAAGGGAAAATCACATGGCCTTCTACTCAGCAAACTTGAGATCTCTGCGAACCACTATGCTCCAACTGGTAGGCAAGTACACCCAATAGTTGTGAGGTGTATAAGTGTACCGCACAAGTATCCTCAACGCTAATGTCGGCTCAATCTTCTTCCATGCATCCTTTGTCAAATGGAAATATACTGATGTGCCAAAGATCCTGAAGTGACCCACATCTGGTCTCTTACTAGAGAAATCTTCCTCTGGTGTCTTCATCCCATATACACGATATGGGATTTTATTCTACAAATAGACCGTTGTGTTGCATGCCTCAACCCATAAGTGAAGTGGTAGGCCTTGGTCATGCAACATCACCTGTGCTGCCCCTACAATAGTTTTGTTCTTCCTCTTAGACACCCCATTCTACTGTGGGTTATGAGGTGTTGTCAACTCCCATTTAATTCCTTCTGCTACATAGAAGTTCTTAAGCTCTTGAGAGACATATTCTCCACCGTTGTTGCTTCTCAAGGCCTTGATCTTATTCCCTGACTCTTTCTCGACAAAAGCTTTGAAATCACAAAATTTTGAGAAGGTTTGGTCCTTCTTTTACATGAAATAAATCCACCATTTATGAGAATAATCATCAAAGAATATCACATAATACCTTTACCTCACTGTGGATTCCATTGAGAATGGTTCACACACATCAATATGAACTTGCTCTAAGGTAGCCTTTGCTTGATTGTCTCGATCATGAAAGGAAGACTTGGTGTACTTTCCCAAGGTACAACCTTTGCATGTGTCAACTTGCTCAAATTTACCTTTAGGAAGTCCTGTAGATATTTGTTGCATTATCGTCAAAGCCCCATGATGCCAATGGACCAAGCACCTGTGCCACAACTTGCCAATGTCTTGGCTTTACACCAATTTTTCTTTCGTACTCAATGCTGCAAAATCTTCTACCTCTAGTTTATAGACATTCTTCACTCCAATCCCTATCCTCTTGGTCTGACCCATGGCTATGTGTCTTAGGAACACCTTTCCTTTACTAAAGACAAAATTGTAGCCTTTGTCCTCCAACATTGCAACTAATACCATGTTCTTCTTCAGTTCAGGCACATACTTCACATCTATCAAGGTGATAGGAGATCCATGCTCCCTCTGAAAAGCAACAGTGCCCACTACTGAAAAACTATACTTTCCATCATCACCCATCTCTATGCGCATCTTGAGGTCTTTCTCCTCCAAGGCACTGAATAAACTTTTATCATCGGTCATGTGGAATGAGGCTCCACTGTCAAGATACCAGACACAACCCATCATTGATGACACCATGCATGCGATGAGGGTAAAGTCCATATCACTCTGGGTCATTTCCTGATTCATTTCCAGCTCTGATTCATTCAACATAATCCCCTTATGTTTTCTGTTTTCCTGTGTCTGATCTCTTTCTTTATCCTTTTCCTTCTTCTCGTAATCTTCATTCATAGCTTGATCTTCTATTATTACTTCTTCCTCCTCTTCAAGAACTTGGAATTGGTTCTGGCTACCCTTTTTTCCTTCAACATGGTATTGCTTTCTCCAATTTTTTCTACTTTTCCCTTTATGAACTACTTTGTGGAAGCTATCTATATCTTTCATTGCATTCATTTTGCTTTTGTACTCTACTAGACTTAGGGGGCAGTCTCTTAGAAGGTGCCCATGTTCATGGCATCTATGACATCTAAATGGAATATGTTCATAGTCGACTGTTTGCACCCATTCCTCATCAAAAACCTCCAAGATGACTTCATCCGGAAGAGCTCCAGATAGGTCCATTTCCACACAGATCCTAGCAAAAGAAATGTATTTTCCCCTACTTGTGGCTTTAGAGGCTCTGATAAATCGTCCTAATTTATTGCCTATGGCTGCAAGGGATTCAGTTTGCCAATAATCAAGAGGTAGAGAATAGAGTCTTACCCAAATGGGAACCGAAGTAAAAGTTTCCTACTCTGGAACGAAGTTCATCGTCCAAGGTCTCATATAGAGTCCTGCTGCTTCATAAAAGTAGGGCCCGCTGTCAAACATGTTGTCCTTGTCTTCAATGTTATTGAACACCACCGTAAGAAAACCTTTGGACCTCAAATGTAGATCAATGCTACCTTTGGGCTTCCAGTGGTATCTTATCCATGTTTGTAAAGCTTTTTCAGTGGGCCATAGCCCCATGAATTTGCATATGATTGCGTAAGTCTGCATGTGATCTCTGTGCTCCTGCAGCACTGGATTATTTAAAACTACTCTAGGAGTAATTTCAGCTCTAGGTTTGCACCGACTCTTTTGATTTTTGTCTTTTGTTCCATGTGTTTTGTCATTTTCTTCCTTGTCTTTTGTACCATCCTTCTCCTTCGCTTTGGTGCTTTCTGATTCCTTCTCCCTGTTATTTCTACCTTCCTCCGCATCACCTTTTCCTTTCTCTGGAGGCCTCTTACTCCTGTTGGCCACTGCTTCCTTGTAGGAGGGAGCGGAACTCCCTCCTCTGCGCCGCTCCATGGAGAGATACCCACTGCAGAAGTCGTTGACCTTGGTCGCCTCTGTTTCCTCAACCCTCACAGAAAGTCCCTAATAACCATCTGCACAATTAATAAATAATAAATTATTAAAATGACTAAGAGGGCTAATTAAATTATTATTATTAATACTGTTAAAATAATGCCAAAATTAAAACATAAAATAATAATTAACAAGTGTAATATACAAAATTGTTGCTTAGTACCTCCCTTTTATGCAAAAAGTAATTGATAGCATAACTTATTATAACTAGTATAAAAATAATACTACTATTGATGCTTACTTTTGGAATTTTAGTACTTTTCTCACTTGTGCATTAATATAAACATAACTAGTACATAAGTCTTATGAATTTAATCACGCTATGGAAAAAACTAAACTAGAATCTAGTACTTAGATTTTTTCGTTATAATGAATTTTTTGGATCACTTTGTCCAATATTATAATAGTACAAAATGTTTACAAAAACCTCTCCTATAATGTGTTTTCCTTGTAGTTTTATTTAATATCTATTATGTCACATAAAGTTTAAAAAGTAGAAAGTGAAACACCTAGATTGAAATTAACAAAATGAACACATAGAAATATTATAATATTAGTCATATAATTATGGATATTGTAATTATCTTTTGGGACTTAAATAATAAAGTATATCAAAGTTTTGTATATTTTTATTTTTACTTTTTATTTTTTTTTTTTATTTTCTATTTGAAACAAAAAATATAAATATAAAAAACTCAATTATCTTCTCAATAAAATTAAGTACAGTAAACTTGACTGGTCAAAAGCCAATTTATACTTGGTGATTTTTAAGTTTTTATAATTCATGATTTCACCCACAATACTTTATATAATGTAACCTAAGAAACTCAAAAACTTCATTATAGTTAGAATTTGATTAAAAAAATAATAAATATATTATGGCACTAATTTTTCCATAAGAATTTTTTATTTATTATGACTTACTTACCGGAGAATCCACAGTATGAATCATTCTTTGTCAACGTTTTGAATCTCAACCGAGATCCATAATCAAGACCAATTGAATGCTTGATAGAAGAAGAGCAGATTTAAGGGATAAATAGTAAAGAGGGAAAAATGAGATGAAGGTCGGCTACCACAGATTTTTGCTAAGAGGTCAGCCAATTTTATTAATTTTTATAATTTAAGTATGGGGGATTACGTAGTGCATTATATTAGATATCATTTTGGGATTCAATTGCGTTAAGTAATTCATTCAAACGTATGACCATTTTCATGAGAGGTAGTCGTACTGACTAATTTCTCGTGATTTTGAATAGTTCACTTAGCACTCATTGCATCGGGTGATGCTCACAGGGGTGAAGAAGTGGGATTGAAACTAGTGAAATGTGGAGAACGAATCACATAGCATCAATCATCACTTCGGGGCTTGCACCCGGTAACCAGGACTTCCCAGGAGGTCACCCATCCCAGAACTCCTCTGGCTCAAGCGTGCTTA